>JAAAWM010011465.1:0-22500 GCA_036873465.1 Thinopyrum obtusiflorum | reverse complement strand
ATATTAAACTTTTGTTTTGAATCTTATGGATCTGAATATTCGTGCCACAATAAAGACGATTGCATTGATAAATATGTTAGGTAGCATTCCACAGCAAAAATTCTGTTTTTATCATTTACCTACTCGAGGACGAGCAGGAATTAAGCTTGGGGATGCTTGATACGTCTCCAACGTATCTATAATTTTTTATTATTCTATGCTATTATATTATCTATTTTGGATGTTTTATATGCATTAATATGCTATTTTATATAATTTTTGGGACTAACCTATTAACCTAGAGCCCAGTGCCAATTTTTGAGTTTTACAGAAAAGGAATATCAAACGGAGTCCAAACGGAGTCCAAATGGAATAAAACTTTCGCGATGATTTTTCTTGGACCAGAAGACACCTACGTGACTTGGAGAGAGGGACAAAAGAGTTCCGAGGAGGCCACAAGCCTGTAGGGTGTGCCCTAGGGGGAGGGGGCGCCCTGAGGGCTTGTGGGCCCCTCGGGTGTCCTCCAACCCTTATTCCACCTCTATAAATTCCAAAATATTTCCCAAACATCAGAAGCGTCCATCAAAATACTTTTCTGCCGCCTCAAGCCTCTGTTCCTGTGAGATCCCATCTTGGGGCCTTTTCCGGCGATCTGCCGCTGGGGGATTCGATCACGGAGGGCCTCTACATCAACCTTGCTGCCCTTCCGATGATGTGTGAGTAGTTTACCACAGACCTATGGGTTCATAGCTAGTAGCTGGATGGCTTCTTCTCTCTCTTTGATCTTCAATACAATGTTCTCCTCGATGCTCTTGGAGATCTATTCAATGTAATTACTTTTTGCGGTGTGTTTGTTGAGATCCGATAAATTGTGGATTTATGATCAGATTATCTATGAATATTATTTGAGTCTTCTCTGAGCTCTTTTATGCATGATTAAGATACCTTTGTATTTCTCTTCAAAATATCATTTTGGTTTGGCCAACTAGATTGGTTTTTCTTGCAATGGGAGAGGTGCTTGGTTTTGAGTTCAATCTTGCGGTGTCCTCACCCAATGACAGAAGGGGTAGCGAGGCACGTATTGTATTGTTGAGATCAAGGATAAAAAGATGGGGTTTATATCATATTGCTTGAGTTTATCTCTCTACATCATGTCATCTTACTGAAGGCGTTACTCCGTTCTTATGAACTTAATACTCTGGATGCATATATTCATGATCAATGTAGTGAGGCAGGAGTCGGTCTACTTATCACGGACGTGATGCCTATATTCATGATCATTGCCTTAGATATCGTCATAATTATGCGCTTTTCTATCAATTGCTCAATAGTAATTTGTTTACCCACCGTATGCTTTCTTTCAAGAGAGAAGCCTCTAGTGAAACCTATGGCCCCCGGGTCTATTTTCCATCATATATTTTCAGATCTATAAACCAAAAAACCCAAAAATACCTTGCTGCAATTTATTTATATTTACTTTAGTTTGCCTTTTTATTTATCTTTTATATCTATCTCTTTTAGATCTCACTCTTGTTCGTGACCGTGAAGGGATTGGCAACCCCATTTTTAGCGTTGTGTGCAAGTGTTTGTTAGTTTGTGTAGGTGCATAGATTGGAGACTTGCTTGTACCTCTTACTAGATTGATACCTTGGTTCTTAACTGAGAGAAATACTTATCTCTACTTTGCTGCATCGCCCTTTCCTCTTAAAGGGAAAAATCAACGCAAGCTCAAGAAGTAGCACCGCGAGAGGTGGGGGGATAAGCGCACAAAATTCGGAACCACCGCCCACTACGCACGACGGCTCTCACGGAGAAACAGCCTCGCCCCCTCAATGACATGTGGGCCCTGGGGGACTGGGTCGTCTCGCGCAGTGTGACGCGACCAGACAAGGTGACCGGTTCACGCGCGGTCGAGACAAGCCATCGGTGCGCGTCATGATCCCCTGACCAGGTAGCACCTGAGGTCCAGCGCTGTCTGATCCAAACAGATCGTGCGGCTCACATTCGGCTGGTCGTTCTGTCTAATGAACGCGCACACACAATTAAGATTTTAGGAATTTTTTTAGGGTAATACCTGCGATATTGATTTGATAGAGACGACTTGGGCCAACGTAAGAGTCCCAAGTTGCAGCCCAAAGCGGGATTCACTCCAACTCCCACTGCAATTCGGATTGATCGCCCACTTAATTCCATCCGAGGGATCCGTACACTGCGTGCAGACGGATCAATCGATTCGGTACAGCGAAGTCAAAGAGCAATCGGTCCCTTCTGAGATTGATTTAGGACCGATGGAAGCAAGCGAGACTCGATGGTTGCCGAGGAGGGCATGCAGTGGCCCCCGACTCATCCCGCTTATGGCTACCTCGACGACGGTGGCGGCAAGCGGCCACCCTTCGTCCTCATCAATCCATGTGCCCACTTCATCAACCACAAGAACAGCACCACCGCCATCTGTGATATGGAGGGACCCAAGCTCAAGGGCCAACTCTAGGTCACCTTCTGCGTCGTGGGCCTGCCGCTCGTCTCCTACTTCTGCGTCCATGCCACCCACATGGACCACACCGAGTTCGCCATCGCGCCCTTCATCATGGCCACCGAGACTGACGGTGGCCTTGTCCTCCTATGCATCGTCGCTGGTAAGTGTCCAACCGATGCCCAGCTTCCCGTAAATCACCAATACTTTGTATACGATGCCTGCGACCGCCAACTTTACGACCTCCCAGAGCCTGGCCCCAACACGAAATCAACATGTTGTCGCTGCCATCATCTGCGAGCCCAACAAATGGCCCAAAGGCACCAACATCGGCACTAGCAACGACAACTTCACCCTAAGTCCCCATGGACAGGCGGAGGCCGGTCACTTCGTCGTTGCCGCACAAGCTCACATATTTTGGGGTAAAGAATCTCCTCAGCTCTGCATCTATCACTTTGCTACCAAGACCTGGAGCAAGAAGCCGGTAGTGGTAGATTCGTCTCTAAAAAAACACTTCACAACCAAGACATTCACCATTGGAGGATCCAAGGGCACCGTGGCCTGGGTGGATCTCTGGCACAACATCATCTTCTGCGACGTGCTCGCCAAACACCCCAAGATCAGCTGCCTGAATCTTCCACCGCCCATTAGGCCTGCCCCCGACGTGGGGGTTGGCGATCCAATGTCTCTTCACAACATTGCGGTCCTTGGCAACACCATCAAGTATGTTGAGATGATGCCTCATCCTGACAGAAGCTCCTCTAAGCTCCCCTCCCATCATTGGGAGATCACAACATGGAGCATCAAGAAGACCCGTCACTCCTGGCCCAATGATTGGCATACGAAATGCAAGCTCGATTCCAGCCATATAAAGGTTGATTCTGGTACCGCGGGTACCCTTCCAACCTTGTGGACTCTCCACGTTGGCCTGCCCTCCCTCAGCCTGCAGAATGATGCCATTGTTTACTTCCTCGCCAAGATTGACTACCGCCAAAGCGAACACACATCATGGTTGCTTGCTGTTGACATGGAGACCAAGATTGTCATGCAAGCGGTCGAGTTTCGCGCCGAGAGGACTCTTGTTTAGCCCGGGGCTACAATTCAAGTAGCATCTCAGCATATCTCAAAGCGTAATTTTTGTGTGAAGATTGTAGCTTATTTGTACTGATGCCTAACTGTCTGTTACTTCTAGTACATGCTAAATTATTAGAATATCACACCCATAAATAGTGTAGGGTTTAGGGTGGATATTCTGATCTCGACCGAAAAAGTACTGAGCAGTCATGGTACCACCACGGAACCACCTATGGTTGAGATGCCGCAAATGAGACATGATCTCAGCAGCTACAGATATACGTATACCTACAGAACTGCAGCTATGCGTTTTCCTCTGTTTCTCCAAAAAAAAAGCTACAGCCTCACTACTGGAATCGACCTATATGCCGGGTACCACAGACACTCGGCAAAGGGCCAATAACCGCCGGCAAAGCCTTTGCCGAGAATTGCACTCGGCAAAGGCCGCCCGGCATACACATCTCAGGAAAAGAGGAATTTGCTGAGAGCCAGGACACTACACTCGGCAAAGAGTTTGTCGAGAGCCAAACAGTGCCTCTCGACAAAATGTCTGCTCTTTACCGAGAGCCATGCTCGGCAAAACTGTCACAACCAACTGCCAGTTGCTGCCAGCGCATGCCACTTTGAGCCGCACTCGGTAAAGATCCATTCCCAGTCATGTTTCTCCTGCTTTTCCATTGGATCACTGCAACAAAAATAGATATACAATATACAAACATGCATTTGAAGTCTCAAAGTCTAACAACAAACTCACATAAGCATTATATAAAATAGTTCACACAAACTTCATTTGAAATCACAAAGTAGCTCTTTGGTACAAGTGCATACTTACTAAACAATAAATTCATTAATGCATGTCTACATGCGACCACATGATAAAAGCAGCACCACAATTATCACGAACTGAAGGAGAATTATCAAGTTCTTCCATCCACTGAACCGATAAGCCATTTCTGACTAGCACATCCACTGAACCCACTAATTCAGATTTTCTCTTATGGTTAAGCACATATTGATTGTAATGATACTCTGCCTTCTCTCTGCTATTGAACGAGTCATGGGAGCTGCCTTCGTAGCGAAGCACTTGTTCATTGCATTCAGAGGGGGGGGGGGGGGGGGGGGGGGGGGGGGGGGGGGGGGGGGGGGGGGGGGGGGGGGGGGGGGGGGGGGGGGGGGGGGGGGGGGGGGGGGGGGGGGGGGGGGGGGGGGGGGGGGGGGGGGGGGGGGGGGGGGGGGGGGGGGGGGGGGGGGGGGGGGGGGGGGGGGGGGGGGGGGGGGGGGGGGGGGGGGGGGGGGGGGGGGGGGGGGGGGGGGGGGGGGGGGGGGGGGGGGGGGGGGGGGGGGGGGGGGGGGGGGGGGGGGGGGGGGGGGGGGGGGGGGGGGGGGGGGGGGGGGGGGGGGGGGGGGGGGGGGGGGGGGGGGGGGGGGGGGGGGGGGGGGGGGGGGGGGGGGGGGGGGGGGGGGGGGGGGGGAAGACCATCACGGAGGGGTTCATCATCCTCATTGGTGCCTCTCCGATGATGCGTGAGTAGTCCACCATAGACCTAAGGGTCCGTAGGCAGTAGCTAGATGGCTTTTTCTCTCTTTTTGATTCCTAATACAATGGTCTCTTGGAGATCTATTTGACATAACTCTTTTTGCGGTGTGTTTGTTGCGATCCGATGAACTTTGAGTTTATGATCAGATCTATATCCATGAATATTATTTGAGTTTTCTTTGATCTCTTATATGCATGATTATTTATAGCCTCGTATTTCTTCTTCGAATCTTTGGTTTAGTTAGGCAACTAGATCGATTTTCTTGCCATGGGAAGAGGTGCTTTGTGATGGGTTCGATCTTGCAGTGTCCTCTCCCAGTGACAGAAGGGGCAGCGAGGCACGCATGTATCATTGCTATTAAGGATAACAAGATGGCGTCTATTCCTACATGAATAGATCTTGTCTACATCATGTCATCATTCTTATTGCATTACTCCGTTTCTCCATGAACTTAATACACTAGATGCATGCTGGATAGCGGTCGATGTGTGGAGTAATAGTAGTAGATGAAGGCAGGAGTCGGTCTACTAATCTCGGACGTGATGCCTATATATTGATCATTGCCTTGGATATCATCATAATTATTCGATCTTCTATAATTGCCAAATAGTAATTTGTTTACCCATTGTGTGCTATTTTCTCGAGAGAAGCCACTAGTGAAATCTACGGCCCACGGGTCTATCTTTTATCATATTGCTTTCCGATCTATTTTTCATCGCATTTGTTTTCATATCTATTATTCCAAAAACCCAAAAAATACTTTGCTGCACTTTTTATTTGCATCTTTTATTTCGCGTTTTATTCAGATCTATTTATCCAAACACATACAAACCAATCTATCTTTTTTTACTGAGGAGGGATTGACAACCCCTCTTACGCATTGGGTTGCGAGGATTTGTTCTTTGTGTGAAGGTACCGTTTACATTGTGTTGCTTGGTTCTCCTACTGGATTGATACCTTGGTTTCATAACTGAGGGAAATACCTACCGTAGCTGTATTGCATCATCCCTTCCTCTTTGGGAAAATACCGACGCAGTTTCAAGACACATCAAAAGGAATTTCTGGCGCCGTTACCGGGGAGGATCAAGTCAAGATAGTCTCCCATCAACTTGCCAATTTCTGGCGCTGTTGTCGGGGAGACATCATCAACATCTATCAGGTTCCTAATCACAAATCTCATCTCCTTGCAATTTACATTATTTGCCATTTGCCTATCATTTTCATCTCCCCCACTTCACAAAATTTGCCATTTTATTCGCCTTCTCTTTTTCATTCACCTTTTTCTCGTCAGATCTTTTGCTTGCTTGAACTCATCATCATGACTGACTTTGGTATGGCAGAAACAGATGATGGCCTAACTCCTAAAATTGGACGATCTAGCAATCTGGATGCTAAAACTTTTGTTTTGGGGCAAGGGAATGTTATGTGAAAAGAACATATCCAAGAATTTTTTTAATTGTGTTGAAACTCTGACTTTTGAGGATGCCCCTATACTTAAAAGAACTAAAACTTATGCGGAGGCTATTTCAGCACTAGTTCTGAAACTTGAAAATAGATTTATCCATACTCATCCTACCTTGCAAAGATTGTTTTATGATCTGCCCGCTATCAAAGATCCAAAAGCTAAAAAAATAGCCACCCATGTTCTTATGAATGAATTTGATCACATAATACAGGAAGCTACGGAAATTTTTGATTTTTATGGTATGAGTCATGAAAAACTGGTGATAGATGAGATCCTTTATAATAGTGACTATATGTTGAGACATTTGCTTGGAAATAATCAATTTTTTATGAGAACCTTAAAAAGGAAATCCCCGTTTTAGATGTGATCCAACAAGTTTTCAATGATGTTAATCAACAATATTCTTGGATCGTAGCCGAAAATCAAAGAGGTTACGTAGATGGACAACTTGATAATGCTAAAATTTCTATGGATAATGTGTTTCAAGTTATATTTGCAAAACCTCCTGACAAAAACACATCTATGGAAATAAAATTAAATATGACAATACTTGAATCTATGAATTATGCCTAGCTAGGGGCATAAAACGATAGCACTTGTTGGGAGGCAACCCAATCAATAAAAAATATTTTTGCATTTTTCTTTCTGTTCTTGAGTGTTTGAACAATCATGCCTCTGTTATGATTGTGTTTTTTTATGTTTTAATTACTATTTGGGCCAAGTAAAGCCTTTGGGATAGCTTTGGTGATAGTTGATTTGATCCTGTTGAAACACATAAACTTTTGCGTCCAGTAACAGAATTGTTTGAGTTCACAGAAGCGATGAAAAATTCTGAATTGTTTACACAAGATTGACATACAAATTTCCTCTGTTGTCCTAATGTTTCATAATTTTTGGAGTTATAGAAGTATGAGAACAATTTGCATCTTTATAGATAGTTCTGTTTTTGATAGATTCTGTTTTCTTTGCATTGTGTGCTTATTTTGATGAATCTATGGATTGTATCAGGGGGTATAAGCCATGGCAAAGTTAGAATACAGTAGATATAATGTAATAAAAAAATTGAATGGGTTTGCAATAGTACTTAAAGTAAAGATTGGTTTTCTTATACTAATGGATCTCACGAAGGTTTTGTTAAGTTTTGTGTGATTGAAGTTTTCAAGTTTTGGGTGAGATCACGATGGATGAAGGAATAAGGAGTGGCAAGAGCCTAAGATTGGGGATGCCCCATGGCACCCCAAGTTAATATTCAAGGAGAATCAAGCTACTAAGCTTGGGGATGCACCAGAACGCATCCCCTCTTTCTTCTAACAACCATCGGTATTTTATTTGGAGCTATATTTTTATTCGTCACTTATCATGAGTTTTGCTTGGAGCGTCTTGTATTATATGAGTCTTTGCTTGTTTTGCTTTTTAGTTTGTCACAAGTATCCTTGCTGGACACACCTCTTTGAGAGAGCCAAAATTATGCGATGATTTGTTAGAATTGCTCTTTATGCTTCACTGAATTTTTTGAGCTATGTAATTGCTCTAGTGCTTCACTTATATCTTTTTGAGCACGTTGTGCTTTACTATTTTTGAAGAAATACTCTCATGCTTCACTTAGATTAATTTGAGAGTTAGTAAATTTTTGAAGAAATTCTCTCATGCTTCACTTATATTATTTTGAGAGATGAAATTTTTATGCCCATGTTCTTCACTTAAATTTATTTGAGCTTGTCAAAAGCAATTGCAATATATGAAAGTAGTCCCAAAGTGATAGATATTCAAGAGGGATATAATAAAATTTTCATGAAGATCATTCGACAAAATAAACTTGATTCTTTATAAGAGTTTTGAGATATGATGATACTAATATATGAGTCATGTTGGTGAGTAATTATGCTTTAGTAAGAATATTGGTGTTAAGGTTTGTGATTCCCTATGTAAGCACCTAAGTCAATAGCTATGCAATGAAATTATATCCTACTTGTGGTGCATTATTCGGTGTTAGTTATGCTCAATGCTCGCTTATGTGAATTTTCAATTCTTGGTTGGTTGCTTCTCAATCTTTTTGCTAGCCTCCACTTGTACTAAGTAGAAATACTACCTGTGCATCCAAAATCCTTAAACCCAGTTTTGCCATATGAGTCCAACATACCTACCTATATGCGGTATTTCCATGTCGTTCTAAGCAAATTTGTATGTGCCAACTCTAATTTTCAAAATGAATTTCCTTTTTGTGTGCCCGTACCGCTCATGAAGCGGCAGGGGGTGGCCAATATTTTCCATGCTAGATGTGTTATTCTCAAGATGAGTGTTTATTCACTTGTCATTGCACAAGAGTATGGCAGTAATAGGGATGCACAGTCCTGAAACAAAAAAGAAATTTACTTTATGTTGTCAAATAATAAATTCCTTGGAACGTGTTGGTATGGACGGTACCCGTGGATACGGCTAGCCGTGGAATGTGAAAATATGGTGGAAAAAGGAATTAACTTTATTTTCTGTTTGGGAACCGCCTATGATATATCTAGCATGGAAAGTGTTGGGAATTACTCGGTCGTTTTCGTTTACGGGAAAAGCATGCCTCTCAAAAAATTTATCTGTCAATTTAAGCTTTGAGCTCTGGCACCTCTACAAATCCATACTTTCCTCTGCGAAGGGCCTACCTATTTACTTTATGCAATTTTTATTTTTATTTGAGTCTCCATCTTCTCTTATAAAGCACCAACTAGGGAGCACTATGATCGTACTTGTGTATTGGATGTACCTAATATTCGAGTGTGTTTCATGAATGGATCAATGATTGAGCATGATGGGCTAGGGATAACTTTCTTCAGTGTTGATATTTTCAAAGACGTGGTTGCTTGTTGATATGCTTGAGTATTAAAGCTATCATGTGAAATATATAATATTGCTTTGAACCATCTAAAACTCCAAATGTCCATGCTACAAAAGAAAAGAATATGTGATTAACATGTTAGGCAGTATTCCACATCAAAAATTCTGTTTTTATCATTTACCTACACGAGGACGAGCAGGAATTAAGCTTGGGGATGCTGATACGTCTCCAACATATTTATAATTTTTTATTGCTCTATGCTATTATATTATCATTCTTGGATGTTTTACAATCATTTTATAGCAACTTTATATCATTTTTTGGGACTAACCTATTGACATAGTGCCCAGTGCGAGTTGGTGTTTTTTGCTTGTTTTTTACTGTGCAGAATATCAGTAACAAACGGAGTCCAAACGCAGCGAAACTTTTTGGAGATTTTTTTTGGGAAGTGGACGAGGGAAGGCCCATGGGGACCACAACCCACCAGGGCGCGCCAGGAGGCCCAGGCGCGCTCTGATGGGTTGTGGGGCCCACGTAGCTCCGTTGCATCACTTCTCAGCTCTATAAATTCCCAAACATTCCAGAAACCCTAGGGGAGTCGACGAAACACAATTCCAGCCGCCGCAAGTTCCAGAACCACGAGATCCAATCTAACACCATCACAGAGGGGTTCATCATCCTCATTGGCGCCTCTCCGACGATGCGTGAGTAGTCCACCATAGACCTAAGGGTCCGTAGGCAGTAGCTAGATGGCTTCTTCTCTCTTTTTGATTCTCAATACAATGGTTTCTTGGAGATCTATTTGATGTAACTCTTTTTGCGGTGTGTTTGTTGGGATCCGATGAACTTTGAGTTTATGATCAGATCTATATCCATGAATATTATTTGAGTTTTCTTTGATCTCTTATATGCATTATTATTTATAGCCTCGTATTTCTTCTTCGAATCTTTGGTTTAGTTAGGCCAACTAGATCAAATTTTCTTGCCATGGGAAGAGGTGCTTTGTGATGGGTTCGATCTTGCGGTGTCCTCTCCCAGTGACAGAAGGGGCAGCGAGGCACTCATGTATCGTTCCTATTAAGGATAACAAGATGGCGTCTATTCCTACATGAATAGATCTTGTCTACATCATGTCATCATTCTTATTGCATTACTCCATTTCTCCATGAACTTAATACACTAGATGCATGCTGGATAGCGGTCGATGTGTGGAGTAATAGTAGTAGATGCAGGCAGGAGTTGGTCTACTAATATCGGACGTGATGCCTATATATTGATCATTGCCTTGGATATCACCATAATTATTCGATCTTCTATCAATTGCCCAATAGTAATTTGTTTACCCACCGTGTGCTATTTTCTCGAGAGAAGCCACTAGTGAAATCTACGGGCCCCCGATCTATCTTTTATCATATTCATATTGCTTTCCGATCCATTTTTCATCACATTTGTTTTCAGATCTATTATTCCAAAAACCCAAAACATACTTTGCTGCACTTTTTATTTGCATCTTTTATTTCGCCTTTTATTCAGATCTATTTATCCAGACACATACAAACCAATCTATCTTTTTTTACTGAGGAGGGATTGACAACCCCTCTTATGCGTTGGGTTGCGAGGATTTGTTCTTTGTGTGCAGGCACCGTTTACATAGTGTTGCTTGGTTCTCCTACTGGATTGATACCTTGGTTTCATAACTGAGGGAATACCTACCGCAGTTGTATTGCATCATCGCATCCTCTTTGGGGAAATACCAACGCACTTTCAAGCCGCATCAAAGCA
The DNA here is from genome assembly GCA_036873465.1 of Thinopyrum obtusiflorum. NCBI lineage: Eukaryota > Viridiplantae > Streptophyta > Magnoliopsida > Poales > Poaceae > Thinopyrum > Thinopyrum obtusiflorum. The sequence continues at coordinate 11,365 of JAAAWM010011465.1, read as the reverse complement.
CGTGGGGGCATCGCCCATGGTGGAGGACCAAGCGTCGTCGGGAATGTAGGTCGGTGGACTCAATGACATCGAGTCGTAGCACTCCTTACGTGGTGGGGCCATCTTCTTCTTAGCTGGCAGATTCTTCCTGGCCAGATCCTCAAAATACTTTATTAGGATCAGCTGTGGATTCTTCTCAATGAGTGCCGCCAAGCGGTCCTCCGTGCGCTTCTCCTTGACCGCGGAGTTGACCCTAATGGAAGTTGCGTCGTCGGAGGAAGCCATAGCCGCGAAATCGATCGATGCTAACACCCTTCATCACACAATGAAAAATAGTATAAGAATCAAACATCGAAGATTACTTCTAGGCAAATTAATCATGATCGACACTCTCTCATGAATATTTTGACTTTCGGTGATGGTCGAGTTGGGTAAGTCTATCATGTGTGAAAAATGTATATCACAGGACGAACTCGCACAGATCAACTGCCATCGGCAAAAGTCAATTTTCTTTCTCCAAGAACAACTCTCATCTCTCTCATGTATATATGGTGGAACTCTCTCTCGTGGTGGTATATATATATGGTGGACACTCTCTCACAGGTATATCGACTTTCGGTGATGGCCGAGCTGGACGAGTCAATCGTGCGTGAAAAATGTATATCACAGGACGAACTCGCACAGATCGACCGCCATCGGCAAAAGTCAATTTTCTTCCTCCAAGAACAACTCCCATCAACACTCTCTCACGTATATATGGTGGACACTCTCTAATGGATATTTCAACTATCGGTGATGGTCGAGCTAGGTGAGCCCATCGTGCATTATCAAGATAACATGAAGAGCTCACCCAGATCGACCGTCATTGTCAAAAGTCAATTTTCTTCATACAAGAACTACTCTCATCGACACTCTTGCGTATATATGATGGACACTTTCTCATGGATATTTCGACTATCGGTGATGGTCGAGCTGGGTGAACCTATCATGGGGGGGGGGGGGGGGGGGGGGGGGGGGGGGGGGGGGGGGGGGGGGGGGGGGGGGGGGGGGGGGGGGGGGGGGGGGGGGGGGGGGGGGGGGGGGGGGGGGGGGGGGGGGGGGGGGGGGGGGGGGGGGGGGGGGGGGGGGGGGGGGGGGGGGGGGGGGGGGGGGGGGGGGGGGGGGGGGGGGGGGGGGGGGGGGGGGGGGGGGGGGGGGGGGGGGGGGGGGGGGGGGGGGGGGGGGGGGGGGGGGGGGGGGGGGGGGGGGGGGGGGGGGGGGGGGGGGGGGGGGGGGGGGGGGGGGGGGGGGGGGGGGGGGGGGGGGGGGGGGGGGGGGGGGGGGGGGGGGGGGGGGGGGGGGGGGGGGGGGGGGGGGGGGGGGGGGGGGGGGGGGGGGGGGGGGGGGGGGGGGGGGGGGGGGGGGGGGGGGGGGGGGGGGGGGGGGGGGGGGGGGGGGGGGGGGGGGGGGGGGGGGGGGGGGGGGGGGGGGGGGGGGGGGGGGGGGGGGGGGGGGGGGGGGGGGGGGGGGGGGGGGGGGGGGGGGGGGGGGGGGGGGGGGGGGGGGGGGGGGGGGGGGGGGGGGGGGGGGGGGGGGGGGGGGGGGGGGGGGGGGGGGGGGGGGGGGGGGGGGGGGGGGGGGGGGGGGGGGGGGGGGGGGGGGGGGGGGGGGGGGGGGGGGGGGGGGGGGGGGGGGGGGGGGGGGGGGGGGGGGGGGGGGGGGGGGGGGGGGGGGGGGGGGGGGGGGGGGGGGGGGGGGGGGGGGGGGGGGGGGGGGGGGGGGGGGGGGGGGGGGGGGGGGGGGGGGGGGGGGGGGGGGGGGGGGGGGGGGGGGGGGGGGGGGGGGGGGGGGGGGGGGGGGGGGGGGGGGGGGGGGGGGGGGGGGGGGGGGGGGGGGGGGGGGGGGGGGGGGGGGGGGGGGGGGGGGGGGGGGGGGGGGGGGGGGGGGGGGGGGGGGGGGGGGGGGGGGGGGGGGGGGGGGGGGGGGGGGGGGGGGGGGGGGGGGGGGGGGGGGGGGGGGGGGGGGGGGGGGGGGGGGGGGGGGGGGGGGGGGGGGGGGGGGGGGGGGGGGGGGGGGGGGGGGGGGGGGGGGGGGGGGGGGGGGGGGGGGGGGGGGGGGGGGGGGGGGGGGGGGGGGGGGGGGGGGGGGGGGGGGGGGGGGGGGGGGGGGGGGGGGGGGGGGGGGGGGGGGGGGGGGGGGGGGGGGGGGGGGGGGGGGGGGGGGGGGGGGGGGGGGGGGGGGGGGGGGGGGGGGGGGGGGGGGGGGGGGGGGGGGGGGGGGGGGGGGGGGGGGGGGGGGGGGGGGGGGGGGGGGGGGGGGGGGGGGGGGGGGGGGGGGGGGGGGGGGGGGGGGGGGGGGGGGGGGGGGGGGGGGGGGGGGGGGGGGGGGGGGGGGGGGGGGGGGGGGGGGGGGAAGCTTAAGTGGCCAACACTACCTTTACTGAGCGCTTATCGGCGTGGCACTCAGAAAAGAAATCAACTCTAGATCCAGGTTTTCTTTTACGGAGAGGCGCACCTGGAAAACGTGAAAATTACATATATGTTTTCCACTTTTGCCGAGAGCGACTCTTAGAAATGACACGATGGCCGAGCGCCACTCTCGGTAATATCATTTGTGCAGGGCCTAGCATGCTGTAAGGACATCATAAAGGATTTCCCAAGCCGCTACCGGGCATGATTTCATGTGCCGCCTTGCAGATCTGCAATTTCCAGCGATGAAACCCTAGCAGAGCAACAAATTTCTCGAATATTGCACGTGTGCCCGAAAATGTGGGGGCGTGTGGCACGAGAAGCTTCGAGGCCAATGGAGTAACAGGACCCGCACTTCCTGCACAAACCATACACATTCCCTCTCGATACACAGAGACTAGCTCGAAGATGATGCGGTTTACAAGTGGCCTCAGGGGAGCGCCCAAACTTTTGGCACACCCTGCAGGGGCCATGTGATGACACCGTGCCACTTTTGAGGAATCGTTTGATTTTTCAAGGATTTCAACGGTTGCATCAGGCATGCCATCGAGGTACTTTCGGTAACCCGGTGGGAGGGCATGCCCCTCCCTCGTGTGTGCTGGGCCTAGGCATGTCGCAAGAATACCCCCCCCCCCCCCCCCCCCCCCCCCCCCCCCCCCCCCCCCCCCCCCCCCCCCCCCCCCCCCCCCCCCCCCCCCCCCCCCCCCCCCCCCCCCCCCCCCCCCCCCCCCCCCCCCCCCCCCCCCCCCCCCCCCCCCCCCCCCCCCCCCCCCCCCCCCCCCCCCCCCCCCCCCCCCCCCCCCCCCCCCCCCCCCCCCCCCCCCCCCCCCCCCCCCCCCCCCCCCCCCCCCCCCCCCCCCCCCCCCCCCCCCCCCCCCCCCCCCCCCCCCCCCCCCCCCCCCCCCCCCCCCCCCCCCCCCCCCCCCCCCCCCCCCCCCCCCCCCCCCCCCCCCCCCCCCCCCCCCCCCCCCCCCCCCCCCCCCCCCCCCCCCCCCCCCCCCCCCCCCCCCCCCCCCCCCCCCCCCCCCCCCCCCCCCCCCCCCCCCCCCCCCCCCCCCCCCCCCCCCCCCCCCCCCCCCCCCCCCCCCCCCCCCCCCCCCCCCCCCCCCCCCCCCCCCCCCCCCCCCCCCCCCCCCCCCCCCCCCCCCCCCCCCCCCCCCCCCCCCCCCCCCCCCCCCCCCCCCCCCCCCCCCCCCCCCCCCCCCCCCCCCCCCCCCCCCCCCCCCCCCCCCCCCCCCCCCCCCCCCCCCCCCCCCCCCCCCCCCCCCCCCCCCCCCCCCCCCCCCCCCCCCCCCCCCCCCCCCCCCCCCCCCCCCCCCCCCCCCCCCCCCCCCCCCCCCCCCCCCCCCCCCCCCCCCCCCCCCCCCCCCCCCCCCCCCCCCCCCCCCCCCCCCCCCCCCCCCCCCCCCCCCCCCCCCCCCCCCCCCCCCCCCCCCCCCCCCCCCCCCCCCCCCCCCCCCCCCCCCCCCCCCCCCCCCCCCCCCCCCCCCCCCCCCCCCCCCCCCCCCCCCCCCCCCCCCCCCCCCCCCCCCCCCCCCCCCCCCCCCCCCCCCCCCCCCCCCCCCCCCCCCCCCCCCCCCCCCCCCCCCCCCCCCCCCCCCCCCCCCCCCCCCCCCCCCCCCCCCCCCCCCCCCCCCCCCCCCCCCCCCCCCCCCCCCCCCCCCCCCCCCCCCCCCCCCCCCCCCCCCCCCCCCCCCCCCCCCCCCCCCCCCCCCCCCCCCCCCCCCCCCCCCCCCCCCCCCCCCCCCCCCCCCCCCCCCCCCCCCCCCCCCCCCCCCCCCCCCCCCCCCCCCCCCCCCCCCCCCCCCCCCCCCCCCCCCCCCCCCCCCCCCCCCCCCCCCCCCCCCCCCCCCCCCCCCCCCCCCCCCCCCCCCCCCCCCCCCCCCCCCCCCCCCCCCCCCCCCCCCCCCCCCCCCCCCCCCCCCCCCCCCCCCCCCCCCCCCCCCCCCCCCCCCCCCCCCCCCCCCCCCCCCCCCCCCCCCCCCCCCCCCCCCCCCCCCCCCCCCCCCCCCCCCCCCCCCCCCCCCCCCCCCCCCCCCCCCCCCCCCCCCCCCCCCCCCCCCCCCCCCCCCCCCCCCCCCCCCCCCCCCCCCCCCCCCCCCCCCCCCCCCCCCCCCCCCCCCCCCCCCCCCCCCCCCCCCCCCCCCCCCCCCCCCCCCCCCCCCCCCCCCCCCCCCCCCCCCCCCCCCCCCCCCCCCCCCCCCCCCCCCCCCCCCCCCCCCCCCCCCCCCCCCCCCCCCCCCCCCCCCCCCCCCCCCCCCCCCCCCCCCCCCCCCCCCCCCCCCCCCCCCCCCCCCCCCCCCCCCCCCCCCCCCCCCCCCCCCCCCCCCCCCCCCCCCCCCCCCCCCCCCCCCCCCCCCCCCCCCCCCCCCCCCCCCCCCCCCCCCCCCCCCCCCCCCCCCCCCCCCCCCCCCCCCCCCCCCCCCCCCCCCCCCCCCCCCCCCCCCCCCCCCCCCCCCCCCCCCCCCCCCCCCCCCCCCCCCCCCCCCCCCCCCCCCCCCCCCCCCCCCCCCCCCCCCCCCCCCCCCCCCCCCCCCCCCCCCCCCCCCCCCCCCCCCCCCCCCCCCCCCCCCCCCCCCCCCCCCCCCCCCCCCCCCCCCCCCCCCCCCCCCCCCCCCCCCCCCCCCCCCCCCCCCCCCCCCCCCCCCCCCCCCCCCCCCCCCCCCCCCCCCCCCCCCCCCCCCCCCCCCCCCCCCCCCCCCCCCCCCCCCCCCCCCCCCCCCCCCCCCCCCCCCCCCCCCCCCCCCCCCCCCCCCCCCCCCCCCCCCCCCCCCCCCCCCCCCCCCCCCCCCCCCCCCCCCCCCCCCCCCCCCCCCCCCCCCCCCCCCCCCCCCCCCCCCCCCCCCCCCCCCCCCCCCCCCCCCCCCCCCCCCCCCCCCCCCCCCCCCCCCCCCCCCCCCCCCCCCCCCCCCCCCCCCCCCCCCCCCCCCCCCCCCCCCCCCCCCCCCCCCCCCCCCCCCCCCCCCCCCCCCCCCCCCCCCCCCCCCCCCCCCCCCCCCCCCCCCCCCCCCCCCCCCCCCCCCCCCCCCCCCCCCCCCCCCCCCCCCCCCCCCCCCCCCCCCCCCCCCCCCCCCCCCCCCCCCCCCCCCCCCCCCCCCCCCCCCCCCCCCCCCCCCCCCCCCCCCCCCCCCCCCCCCCCCCCCCCCCCCCCCCCCCCCCCCCCCCCCCCGATAAGAATTTTCCAGCAAAAGAAAATACACTAAAGAATGATTTAGTGCTAATGTGTAACTCAAGATAAATGTCTATACACCACAAGTCCACAACAATTTCAACTATCCACAAATTGTTCAGTTATACCAACAAAAAAAGTTGCCTAGCTTGTGAAAATGAACCAACCTTCATTGGAAATTCTTCATTCAAGTATGAACAATGGTCATGTAAGTAAAATAAATGTTTACCTAACTCAAGGTACTTGTTCCGGCATTTCATTCCTTTTGTACGTAAAATGTCATTGTACGTTAAGAAATGTCCATGCACCTTAAAACAGGTTGCAAAAAATGTTAGATATATGTTACTGCAATTTATTCCACTTTGCATGAAAAAATATTCATATGTGCCAAAAAATGTTAGTGTAGTGAACCTCGAAAGAGGAGGTCACTGGTATTTTCCAGTTCCCTGTGCCCGACAGCTCTCCCCTGGTAATGCATCGCACACTCCCTTCATGTCTCCAATGCTATCGCTGAACCCACGAGATCGCTAAACCGGACCGTATGAACATGTATTCTTTCAGCACCAGGAACTGCCCCCCACTGAGGGCTAGATCCAACCCTACTAGGAACTGCCCCCCACTCAGGGCCAAGCTCCAGATCTGGCTCGCCCTCGAGGAAGTGTAGAATCAGAGGGAAGAGGTCACCTCCTCGTAACAATGTGACGACGAACAGCTCTTCCTCCTCCTCCTACAGGACTGTGACAGGAAAAAGATTGATAGAAAAGAAGCATCGTGATGTTGTAGCTCTTGTGCAAAATTACTTAAAGGGGTATAATTGATTTTCATTTCTCCCAGTCATTATTTATGAAACGATGCTACCTCTTCTAGCCATATCTGAACTGTGATTACTTATATGTTGGTTGTTGTTGTAGTGATGGGTCTTGTCTGGTTGATGATATGTGGGAGCAGAACAAATTTGATCTGATGATCAATTTCTTCGTGCTCAGGAGGGTCAACAAGGAAGCCGCTCACAAGATTTGCAATCAAAAGAGCAAGGAGTATGCACCATCTACTATAACTTGTTTAGAAATGTAGAACTTGTTGTCGTAAGTGTTTTGACTTGACTCCCTTTCATTATTTCTAAGTTAGTTACACAATAACTTATCATTTCACTGTTGTTGCATATATTTATCATCCTCACCTGGCTTCATCAAGTTCAGGGGCGTACTTAAATTTATACAAATCTTTTTTATTTATTTATGAATTATTGTTTTAAACATAATATCTTATGAATTTGCTAGTTTTTGGACATCTATATTTTCAAATATACTTCATGTTATATTAAGTGTGCACTTAGAAAGAACATTTATGTTCATTTTTTGAAAGGTTAGTGAGAACACTTTTGGTTGCAATGAATCTATGCTAGATCTATGCAAAAAAATAATAGTGACAATATAATATTCTTCATGATTGATGTCTATCAGTAGATGTACTATTGTGTATTTTATGCATTTGAAACGAGTATCTTTCATTATCTTTCTCAAAGCTCTAGAGAATCTGTGTCTACAAAATATCTTCATAGACCCCCCCCCCCCCCCCCCCCCCCCCCCCCCCCCCCCCCCCCCCCCCCCCCCCCCCCCCCCCCCCCCCCCCCCCCCCCCCCCCCCCCCCCCCCCCCCCCCCCCCCCCCCCCCCCCCCCCCCCCCCCCCCCCCCCCCCCCCCCCCCCCCCCCCCCCCCCCCCCCCCCCCCCCCCCCCCCCCCCCCCCCCCCCCCCCCCCCCCCCCCCCCCCCCCCCCCCCCCCCCCCCCCCCCCCCCCCCCCCCCCCCCCCCCCCCCCCCCCCCCCCCCCCCCCCCCCCCCCCCCCCCCCCCCCCCCCCCCCCCCCCCCCCCCCCCCCCCCCCCCCCCCCCCCCCCCCCCCCCCCCCCCCCCCCCCCCCCCCCCCCCCCCCCCCCCCCCCCCCCCCCCCCCCCCCCCCCCCCCCCCCCCCCCCCCCCCCCCCCCCCCCCCCCCCCCCCCCCCCCCCCCCCCCCCCCCCCCCCCCCCCCCCCCCCCCCCCCCCCCCCCCCCCCCCCCCCCCCCCCCCCCCCCCCCCCCCCCCCCCCCCCCCCCCCCCCCCCCCCCCCCCCCCCCCCCCCCCCCCCCCCCCCCCCCCCCCCCCCCCCCCCCCCCCCCCCCCCCCCCCCCCCCCCCCCCCCCCCCCCCCCCCCCCCCCCCCCCCCCCCCCCCCCCCCCCCCCCCCCCCCCCCCCCCCCCCCCCCCCCCCCCCCCCCCCCCCCCCCCCCCCCCCCCCCCCCCCCCCCCCCCCCCCCCCCCCCCCCCCCCCCCCCCCCCCCCCCCCCCCCCCCCCCCCCCCCCCCCCCCCCCCCCCCCCCCCCCCCCCCCCCCCCCCCCCCCCCCCCCCCCCCCCCCCCCCCCCCCCCCCCCCCCCCCCCCCCCCCCCCCCCCCCCCCCCCCCCCCCCCCCCCCCCCCCCCCCCCCCCCCCCCCCCCCCCCCCCCCCCCCCCCCCCCCCCCCCCCCCCCCCCCCCCCCCCCCCCCCCCCCCCCCCCCCCCCCCCCCCCCCCCCCCCCCCCCCCCCCCCCCCCCCCCCCCCCCCCCCCCCCCCCCCCCCCCCCCCCCCCCCCCCCCCCCCCCCCCCCCCCCCCCCCCCCCCCCCCCCCCCCCCCCCCCCCCCCCCCCCCCCCCCCCCCCCCCCCCCCCCCCCCCCCCCCCCCCCCCCCCCCCCCCCCCCCCCCCCCCCCCCCCCCCCCCCCCCCCCCCCCCCCCCCCCCCCCCCCCCCCCCCCCCCCCCCCCCCCCCCCCCCCCCCCCCCCCCCCCCCCCCCCCCCCCCCCCCCCCCCCCCCCCCCCCCCCCCCCCCCCCCCCCCCCCCCCCCCCCCCCCCCCCCCCCCCCCCCCCCCCCCCCCCCCCCCCCCCCCCCCCCCCCCCCCCCCCCCCCCCCCCCCCCCCCCCCCCCCCCCCCCCCCCCCCCCCCCCCCCCCCCCCCCCCCCCCCCCCCCCCCCCCCCCCCCCCCCCCCCCCCCCCCCCCCCCCCCCCCCCCCCCCCCCCCCCCCCCCCCCCCCCCCCCCCCCCCCCCCCCCCCCCCCCCCCCCCCCCCCCCCCCCCCCCCCCCCCCCCCCCCCCCCCCCCCCCCCCCCCCCCCCCCCCCCCCCCCCCCCCCCCCCCCCCCCCCCCCCCCCCCCCCCCCCCCCCCCCCCCCCCCCCCCCCCCCCCCCCCCCCCCCCCCCCCCCCCCCCCCCCCCCCCCCCCCCCCCCCCCCCCCCCCCCCCCCCCCCCCCCCCCCCCCCCCCCCCCCCCCCCCCCCCCCCCCCCCCCCCCCCCCCCCCCCCCCCCCCCCCCCCCCCCCCCCCCCCCCCCCCCCCCCCCCCCCCCCCCCCCCCCCCCCCCCCCCCCCCCCCCCCCCCCCCCCCCCCCCCCCCCCCCCCCCCCCCCCCCCCCCCCCCCCCCCCCCCCCCCCCCCCCCCCCCCCCCCCCCCCCCCCCCCCCCCCCCCCCCCCCCCCCCCCCCCCCCCCCCCCCCCCCCCCCCCCCCCCCCCCCCCCCCCCCCCCCCCCCCCCCCCCCCCCCCCCCCCCCCCCCCCCCCCCCCCCCCCCCCCCCCCCCCCCCCCCCCCCCCCCCCCCCCCCCCCCCCCCCCCCCCCCCCCCCCCCCCCCCCCCCCCCCCCCCCCCCCCCCCCCCCCCCCCCCCCCCCCCCCCCCCCCCCCCCCCCCCCCCCCCCCCCCCCCCCCCCCCCCCCCCCCCCCCCCCCCCCCCCCCCCCCCCCCCCCCCCCCCCCCCCCCCCCCCCCCCCCCCCCCCCCCCCCCCCCCCCCCCCCCCCCCCCCCCCCCCCCCCCCCCCCCCCCCCCCCCCCCCCCCCCCCCCCCCCCCCCCCCCCCCCCCCCCCCCCCCCCCCCCCCCCCCCCCCCCCCCCCCCCCCCCCCCCCCCCCCCCCCCCCCCCCCCCCCCCCCCCCCCCCCCCCCCCCCCCCCCCCCCCCCCCCCCCCCCCCCCCCCCCCCCCCCCCCCCCCCCCCCCCCCCCCCCCCCCCCCCCCCCCCCCCCCCCCCCCCCCCCCCCCCCCCCCCCCCCCCCCCCCCCCCCCCCCCCCCCCCCCCCCCCCCCCCCCCCCCCCCCCCCCCCCCCCCCCCCCCCCCCCCCCCCCCCCCCCCCCCCCCCCCCCCCCCCCCCCCCCCCCCCCCCCCCCCCCCCCCCCCCCCCCCCCCCCCCCCCCCCCCCCCCCCCCCCCCCCCCCCCCCCCCCCCCCCCCCCCCCCCCCCCCCCCCCCCCCCCCCCCCCCCCCCCCCCCCCCCCCCCCCCCCCCCCCCCCCCCCCCCCCCCCCCCCCCCCCCCCCCCCCCCCCCCCCCCCCCCCCCCCCCCCCCCCCCCCCCCCCCCCCCCCCCCCCCCCCCCCCCCCCCCCCCCCCCCCCCCCCCCCCCCCCCCCCCCCCCCCCCCCCCCCCCCCCCCCCCCCCCCCCCCCCCCCCCCCCCCCCCCCCCCCCCCCCCCCCCCCCCCCCCCCCCCCCCCCCCCCCCCCCCCCCCCCCCCCCCCCCCCCCCCCCCCCCCCCCCCCCCCCCCCCCCCCCCCCCCCCCCCCCCCCCCCCCCCCCCCCCCCCCCCCCCCCCCCCCCCCCCCCCCCCCCCCCCCCCCCCCCCCCCCCCCCCCCCCCCCCCCCCCCCCCCCCCCCCCCCCCCCCCCCCCCCCCCCCCCCCCCCCCCCCCCCCCCCCCCCCCCCCCCCCCCCCCCCCCCCCCCCCCCCCCCCCCCCCCCCCCCCCCCCCCCCCCCCCCCCCCCCCCCCCCCCCCCCCCCCCCCCCCCCCCCCCCCCCCCCCCCCCCCCCCCCCCCCCCCCCCCCCCCCCCCCCCCCCCCCCCCCCCCCCCCCCCCCCCCCCCCCCCCCCCCCCCCCCCCCCCCCCCCCCCCCCCCCCCCCCCCCCCCCCCCCCCCCCCCCCCCCCCCCCCCCCCCCCCCCCCCCCCCCCCGAAACCCCAACTAGCCTAGTTGATGGGAAATCTTTAGATGAGCATGCTCATTTCATGCATCACCGTTTGTCTGAAAAAGGGAGACTCTTATGGGATCAAATGAACAGATTGTTGTGTTATGCTTGGAATCTTTGTGAAATTTATGATTTTACTTGTTGCTCTAAGAACCCTAAAAAACACCTTCCCTACCTATGTGAGTTTAATGATAATGAAATCTTATCTTCTTATGCAAAGGGTGTTTATAGTTACTATGATATCGAACAAATTGAAGAATTTGTTGCTTTTAAGGGTGCTTATGAAGTTGCTTCTTTGATTGAAAAGTATGATACTACTCTCTACGAATCTGAAAATTTTGACATACTTAAATATTGCTATGAAAACTATGCTCATAATGTCTATGTCAAAGAATTTACTGAGAGAACGACCGTTGCTTTGGAAGAAAATAATGATATGCATGAATCTATAGATAATGATGATTCCGATGATTTGATTGACATTTCCCTTGATGAACATGATGCTTGCTATTTCTTGTGGCCATGATGCCAATACTTTTGAAGACGAATTTGGTATAGTTCCTTATGTTAAACATGAGATCGTTGCTATTGCGCCCATACTTGATAGTTACTTTGATGAAAAGCATGATTGCAATGATGTTATTATAAATTCTATTGATGTAAATTGTGCGAATGATATGCAAAACCCTAAGCCTGGAGATGCTAGTTTTGCTATGTCCACTACTTGTTGCAATGATCATGATTGGGGTGATTTTTCTTACAATCTTGAAAATTTATTTAAGCCCCATGATGAATATGAGATTGATAATAGTGTT
>JAAAWM010011464.1:0-80994 GCA_036873465.1 Thinopyrum obtusiflorum | reverse complement strand
CCGATCCAGATGACTCCGAGTCTCAATCTAGATACGTATTGAAAGTGGGAGCATATTGGGCATCAAGATCTATAGAGATAGATCAAGACGCTTGATAAGATTTTCAATGAGTACATACCTTGACAAGATTTTGAAGGAGTTCAAAATGGATTAGTCAAAGAAGGAGTTCTAGCCTATATTGTAAGGTGTGAAGTTGAGTAAGACTCAAAGCCCGACCACGGCAGAAGATAGAGAGAGAATGAAAGTCATTCCCTATGCCTCAGCCATAGGTTCTATAAAGTATGCCATGCTGTGTACCAAACCTGTTGTATACCTTGCCATGAGTTTGGCAAGGGGGTACAATAGTGATCCAGGAGTAGATCACTAGACAGCGGTCAAAATTATCCTTAGAGGACTAAGGAAATATTTCTCGGTTATGGAGGTGATAAAGAGTTCGTCGTAAAGAGTTACGTCGATGCAAACTTTTACACCGATCCAGATGACTCCGAGTCTCAATCTAGATACGTATTGAAAGTGGGAGCAATTAGCTAGAGTAGCTCCGTGCAGAGCATTGTAGACATAGAAATTTGCGAAATACATATGGATCTGAATGTGGCAGACCCGTTGACTAAGCCTCTCTCACAAGCAAAACATGATCACACCTTAGTACTCTTTGGGTATTAATCAAATGGCAATGTGAACTAGATTATTGACTCTAGTAAACTCTTTTGGATATTGGTCACATGGCGATGTAAACTATGGGTGTTAATCACATGGTGATGTGAACTAGATTATTGACTCTAGTGCAAGTGGAAGACTGAAGGAAATATGCCCTAGAGGCAATAATAAAGTTGTTATTTTATATTTCCTTATTCATGATAAAGGTTTATTATTCATGCTATAATTGTATTGATCGGAAACTTAAATACATGTGTGAATACATAAACAAATACCGTGTCCCTAGTAAGCCTCTACTAGACTAGCTCGTTGATCAAAGATGGTCGAGGTTTCCTAACCATGGGCATGAGTTGTCATTTGATAACGGGATCACATCATTAGGAGAATGATGTGATGGACAAGGCCCATCCGTTAGCTTAGCATAATGATCGTTAAGTTTTATTGCTATTGCTTTCTTCATGTCAAATACACATTCCTTCGACTATGAGATTATGCAACTCCCGGATACCGAAGGAATGCCTTGTGTGCTATCAAACATCACAACGTAACTGGATGATCATAAAGATGCTCTACAGGTATCTCCGAAGGTGTTTGTTGAGTTGGCATAGATCGAAATTAGGATTTGTCACTCCGAGTATCGGAGAGGTATCTCTGGGCCCTCTCGGTAATACAGATCATAAGCTTGCAAGCAAACGACTAAGGAGTTAGTCACGAGGTGATGTATTACGGAACGAGTAAAGAGACTTGCCGGTAACGAGATTGAACTAGGTATGAAGATACCGACGATCGAATCTCGGGCAAGTAACATACCGATGGACAAAGGGAATTGCGTATGTTGTCATTACGGTTTGACCGATAAAGATCTTCGTAGAATATGTAGGAGCCAATATGAGCATCCGGGTTCCGCTATTGGTTATTGATCGGAGAGGTGTCTCGGTCATGTCTACATAGTTCTCGAACCCGTAGGGTCCGCACGCTTAACGTTCGATGACGATATGGTATTATATGAGTTATGTGTTTTGGTGACCGAATGTTGTTCGGAGTCCTAGATGAGATCACGGACATGACGAGGAGTCTCGAAATGGTCGAGAGGTAAAGATTCATATATAGGACGATAGTATTCGGACATCGGAAGTGTTTCGGGGGGTACCGGGTACTTATCGGGTCACCGGAAGGGGTTTCGGGCACCCCCGGCAAAAGATAAGGGCCTTATGGGCCAAGAGGGGAAACGCACCAGCCACTAGGGGATGGTGCGCCCCCCATATGGGCCGAACCAGGAGGAGAAGGAAAGGGGGGATTCGGCCTCCCCCTTCCTTCTCTCCCCCCTCCTCTTTCCTTCCCCCTCCGGCATATATGGCAGGGGGGTGCGCGGCTAGGGAGGAGCCCAAGTAGGATTCGGTCCTACTTGGGGCGCCTCCTGGCCTCTCCCCTTCCCCTCCCACATATATATATATGTGGGGGGGCGCTTAGCACACACCAGACAATTGTTTAGCCGTGTGCGGCGCCCCCCTCCACCGTTTACACCCCCGGTCATATTTCCGTAGTGCTTAGGTGAGGCCCTGCGAGGATCACTTCACCATCACCGTCACCACGCCGTCGTGCTGACGGAACTCATCTACGACCTCGACGTCTTGCTGGATCAAGAAGGCGAGGGACATCACCGAGCTGAACGTGTGCAGAACTCGGAGGTGCCGTACGTTCGGTACTTGATCGGTCGGAGCTAGAAGAAGTTCGACTACATCAACCGCGTTTTCAAACGCTTCTGCTTACGGTCTACGAGGGTACGTAGACACACTCTCCCCCTCGTTGCTATGCATCTCCATGGATAGATCATTGCGTGTGCGTAGAAAAATTTTTATTTTCCATGCAACGTATCCCAACACCTTCCATGGCTGCATGGGCGACGTGGAGGCAGCGGTGCTACGGCGGTTCCTCGATGGCCGACCGGAGTTCCATGGGAGGCGTCGTCTCCGACTCAATCTACTTCGGTTCGTGCTGGCTACGGTAGCGACTACGGTCGACGCCAATACTGCCTGGACGGATCTGGCGGGTGGGCATGGATCCGGAGGAAATTCCAGGTCGGCGTGGCGGCCGCACCAAAGTCGACGCTCTCGGCGCCGATTCCCTTTCCTGGAGGCTTCGGTGTGGATCATACGCCCCTCATCTCTGCCATGAGCGCACGCGAAAGCTTGTGTTCCTCTGTTTGGGCGATGATGTCACTTTGGTGTCGTGTTCCTTCCTGAAGGCGTCGGCCGGCGACTGCTCAGGGTGGTGGAGTTGCTGGTAGTTCGGAGTCGACGCGAGATGGCATTAGGTGTAGCGGTGTGGCATCAACCGTATCGTCGACGGTGGGTCTCGGCGGCATGGCGCAGGGGAGACTCGGCGTCTGATGCGCGGAGATGGACTCGCGCAGGAGGATGAAGCCGTCTGGCGTCATGGTGGCGTCGATAGCAGAGAGGCCTGGCAAGGTCGATGCATCAGTTCTGCTCTGAGGATGGACCGAAGGAAGATGAAGGTGACGGCCCTTGCAGCGTGCGATGCTCACTGGGAGTGTGCCAGACCGGTGTGGGACCCAATCCAGGTAGAGACTTGGATGGGACACCCGGCTTTAGATGTTAGGCTTTGGTGCGATGTCTGTTTGGTATTAGGCCCGGACATTCGGCACACCTTCATCAAGGGGATAGGAGTAGCAACAGCGTTGCCAAGATGGTGGCTTCAGTCTTACTGATGTATCACCTTGTATGGCTTTGTGAATAATTAATAATATGGCTGCATGCATCGTCCAGATGCAGAGGCTGGGGGTACATCCTCCTTTTCCAAAAAAAAACTACGCATAAGAGAGCAAATAATCTCGTCTACATAACAATATAGGGTAACGACCCGTGAAAAGAAAATTATAGGGTAACAGTCGCTGGAATAGTCAGTAAAGAAATATAAAAAATGAACTCATATTTTTCGATTATAAGTATGATGTTTACATAGTTGTGTAAGATAAGTGAAAGTGCATGGCCCCATCTGCGGTCTGACAGTACTGACAATTTCTATGGACTAATGATTTCATTGATATGTATTCGAAGGAAAGTTTCGCATGCAATGTATGGAGAATATTGGATGGGTTCAAGGAGAAGCCATAGAAGATAAATATAAGTGGTGAGACTTTGTAATGAATGACAATTCCTATGATGCAGCAATTGCATTAAGATGTATATGAAGAGATGGTCCATAGGTGATGCTTGAAGTGTACTAGGTGGATTTTCCCGAGTCCATGATCCTTCTACGCTCGTGTCATTTCTTCCCCTCCCTTATCGAAGCCGGTCAAACCTTATTGTAGTAGGCAGTCAAGAGGTCGTCCTGCTAATGCTCCAAAGGACCAGTACACCAGAATATCAACCGTCGCCGATGAGAGACGTAGATCGAAAGGATTCAACCTGCAAACACATGAACGCGGACGAACGAAGACCGGTTCCACGCAGATCGACTGAAGACAAATATTGACCGAATCCTGTGAGATCCACCCGAGACACACCTCCACAAGCCCTCGACGGCGCGAGATACACTGCCAGGACATGGGCCAGACGGGGAGAACCTTATTCTATATTCACGGAGCCGCCACCACCTCGCCTTGCTTAGCAAGACACAAACTCTAAACAGACTAAAGAAAATACCTGAGACGAAGCATGAAACCTCCTGCCAACATGGGCCTGTATCCACCGCGCCTCCATGGTCCTAAGACCACAGAAGACGACGCAGATCAACGACAGTGCTTGCAGGAGGCGGGGCGGGGAAACCCAAAACGGGTGATAGCATTTCTTTCTTTGTTTCTTTCTAGGAAAATGTCTTGATTATTTAGCTAATCAGTTTGAGCCTTCCGTGCTTACAGACGCTAAGCAAAGCGTGTAGCCTCACGTTATCCTTGCTGGCTCCGAGTTTTTAAGTCTAATGAGTAATTTAAAGTTTCTTTTAGTGAAGGTTTGGAACTCTTAAGCAGTTCAGTTTTGGGGTTTTTTTCTTTCTAGAGTTCAATTTTTTAGTGAAGTCTTCAATTGTTAAGCAGTACAGTTCCTCTCGAGTCTCACCGTCGCCCAGCCCAGCGGATCCAATCAAAAGCCCTCCACGGATAGAAAAACGTCCGCGGCGATCGCGGAGAGCGAATAGCCAATGGGCCAACGCGTAGCACCACGGACGATTACGTCGACCCAACAAAAATAAAAACAAGCGTACGATTACGAATGAATAAGAACGGAGTCAAATCATCGGTTGGCCCGCGAGTAACCGCTGTTGATCGCGTCATCCAAACGTGCCAGTATACCGATTTAACTAGTCCAACAATCCATTGCGCGCCTTCGGAGCAGCTGTGGTTCGACGAGTTTTTAACTCACGGTCTCACGAGGGCACCTGCCCGTTTGCAGAGCACGGCACGTTATTGCGTGACATTTAGTATCATTTATTTACGTGACAGTGGGATTTGGTACGTAGCGGGGGGTACTGCCGGTCTCATTGGTGCTTCTCCGAGTAGTAAAACGGACCACACTGGGCGCAGACATAAATCATGTCCGCTCAGCAGATCACATCGTCCAGCACAGTAGGCCGCGATGCTTCGGATCTGCTGCTGTATACCCCGCACAGCGCACAAGCACGTGGTACGGGTAAGATCCAAAACGGTAGTAAATTGAATAGAATTCATGGCGGCCGAACACCAGAACATGGGCGTGCGGTTCAGAGAAGAGAAGGCTTGCGAACTACTGCTGCTGCTCCTCTCCAGCGGCGGCGGCAATTGGACAGTGTATCGTACTCGGTTTCGATCACGCCCGGATCTTGTCACGGATTCGGTGATCGATGGATGGCCGATGGGGGAGGGGAGGGAGATCATATTCGACTTGCATTCTTTGATAGAGCCAAGGCCACCGCCGGCGTCCACATCCTCGGACAGAGTGGATGGCCCTGCGCCAGCTCGCGCTCTTCCAACCAATCCGACGTAGTTTAGCGCGTTTGATTATGGTGACTGGTCGGGCGAAATTTATGTATACCTTTTTTTTTTGCGAAGAGAAATTTATGTATATCTTGTACTGCAATGCGCCTCAACGACCGAGTGGAAGCCAATCACGCGGCGTCACGTGGACGGATGCTGACTGTGGCTGCAGTTTCCCTTTTTTTCTTCTGATTGATCGAAGGCGGCTCCTGTATGTGATATGGTGGGGCAGGGCCGTGCCCGGCCGTACGTGGTCGTTGGTAGATGCAGATGCATGCACATACAATGAATGAGAGCGGTGGCAGATCATATGGAGTGGAAGGAAACTACACATGCATATTCTCTTCTTGCCTTGCACTGCTGGTGCGTGCCAGCTGGAACGAGTGCCGCCGGGCTCGGGTATCCGGACTGACTTCAGATTCAGAAGGTGGTCGCGGCACGCCGGCCGTTGCTGCTGCATCCATCTCGATCACCGGTGCCACCGGTGGCCACGCCTTGGGTCGGAGCTCGGCATCGTATCTCCCCGATGGGCGATGGCCCGATGTTCATGGGATAAGTCAGCGGTCCAGGTGCAGGAACAGGATGGCCACATGGTGCACACATGCATTTATATTTGCGACACCTACCCAAAACGAGATTGGCCCACCAAACGGGCCCAGACCCCCAGGGAATTGATGTCTAGTTGTCGCTCAAGTTAATTGACCGGCTCCTAGGTCGGCGGAGTGGATCCCTCCTCCAGAATATCACATGAAGGTGAACGTTGATGCGGCAGTGGCGAGACATGGTGGGTTTGGGACAGCAGCGGCGATATGTCGGGATGGCACTGGGATGTTTCAAGGGGCATCGGCTATTATGTTCAAAAACATTGATGACCCAGAAGTTTTGGAGACCTTGGCAATACGTGAGGCTTTGGCACTCGCTGATGATCTCTACCTCCACAGAATTTCAGTTGCGTTGGACTGCAAGGTGGCCGTCGAAGCGATCAAGAAGGGTACGTCTGCACAATACGGGGCCGTGGTACATGAAATCATAGATCGTTCTAGAGTTTTTTCTTCTTGTTTGATTAATCACGAGTATAGGACCTCGAATGTCGAGGCTCACAAACTTGCAAAGCATGCGTTATCCCTGGGTTTCGGTCGCCATGTCTGGTTAGGCCACCCAGGAAATTTGGATTTCGTCCCTGTAAACCTTGTGACGGGTGAATAAAGCTTTGTGAGTTTGTCTAAAAAAAAAAAGTTAATTGACCGGCCGAGGGCGAGCTGCTCGGAGTACACAGACCAGAATTCTGCACAAATCAAGCATGATCTCCTTTTCTTTTGCCGGGTAAATCAAGCATGATAATTGTCACCGGGAAAATGGGAACTGACGAGTCGAAGCCACGGCATCATTTTCCAGCATTGATTATGTCATTTCAAAGCTCACTAATAATCACTACTCGTACCTGCTACAGCTGCCCCGCGACGGCAAGATGCAACCGCTCACCAAGCAAGCAAGCGTAGTACTCCATCCGTTCATAATATACTGCCGATAGATTTTTCTAAAAGTCAAACATTGCAAACTTTGATCTTATTAAAAAAAATTACATCTAGAATACCAGATGCACATCATCGGATATATCATGAGCTTTTTATA
Organism: Thinopyrum obtusiflorum; assembly: GCA_036873465.1. Classification (NCBI taxonomy): domain Eukaryota; kingdom Viridiplantae; phylum Streptophyta; class Magnoliopsida; order Poales; family Poaceae; genus Thinopyrum; species Thinopyrum obtusiflorum. The sequence goes on along the minus strand of JAAAWM010011464.1, from coordinate 73,736 downwards.
GTGTAGATGTAGACAGTTTTCTCTATAAACTTGTTTAAAGTTGGCAAAATTTGACTTCCAAAATAATCTATATGCGCGACAACTGTGAAATGGAGGGAGTACTCGTGTACCATGTGATACTCGATCTAACATCATCTATAGTACGACCGGCCGCCAAGGCATCTCCATTACTTCCAATCGAAACGTGGCGACGGAGACGTACGTTTCCATATAGTACTGCATATATGTTGGGCATTTGGGAAATCCCTCACATGTATCATGCCATGCTACGATCAATCAAGGCCAAGGGGCGTGCGCGCAGCGCAGTCTTAAGAGCATCTCCACCCGTCCCCCCGGAAGCCCCCTGAGCGCTTTTTCTGCGCCGGCGAACACAAAAATTTCCACTCGCGCCCCCATGAGCTCGATTAGTGCCGGATGTGGTCAAAATCCCGACCGGCGAACCCACCCCAAACCCAGGATCCGGGGGGGGGGGGGGGGGGGGGGGGGGGGGTTGCAGCTGGGGGAGGAGAGAGATTGTTTGCATGTTATTTGGCCCACCGCCAGCCTCTCACTCTCTCTCTCCTCACTTTTCCTCTGGGGCCCACCAACTCCTTCTCTCCCCCACCAACTCCCACGCCCGCGCGCCCGGCACACCGCTGCCCTCGCCTAGCCTCGCCGCGCACAGCTCGGCGCCGCCGCCACCTCCTCGCCGCGGCATCCCAGCTCCGCCGCAGAGTGACCCGCCCGCCCCCCAGCGACAACTCACCGCATGCCCACTCCAGCGCCACCACTGCATACACATTCCTGCAGCACCACAACCACCAGCAGCAGCCGGACGAGGAGAAGCAGCACGCGGAGGAGGGGGGCGGCAGGATGGAGGAGCTCCGGGGCCGGCTGGCGGACTACGCGTGCCACCACCGGAAGCACGGCCACGACGCGCTCCTCCGCACGCGCCGGTGCGACCAGGAGATGGCGCCCACGCCGGCCGCGCCCTGCTTCCTCCCCGCCTCCTCGACGCCTGGCCGGCTGCGCGCGCCCTGCTTCCTTCTCGCCGTCCGGCCAGAGCAGCGTGAGCTGCGGGACATCGCGGCGGAAGCGGCCGCGGAAGGCCGGCCAGCCGCGGAAGTGTTCCACGCAGAGGATGGCCGGGGACAACAAGAAGTTCCTGGCCACGACCGCCATGTGCAGCGCCGAGGCGCCCAGGAACACGCCCAGCTCCACGATCACGTCCGGCCGCACCTCCTCGATGAGCTCCGTGAACACCGCCCCCGTCGACCCCCAGCACGGCCGTGTGCGCCAGCGGGAAGCTCGCCGTCCAACAGCTTGTCGAGAAGCGTCTTCACCACGTCCTCGTCCGGCACCGGCTCCCCGCACGCGTCCCCGAATCGGAACAGGTCGTGCGGCGGGCGGGTGGTGCGAGTACCCGACGGAGAAGACGATGAGGAAGGCGGTGAGGCGCGGGAGGTGCGCCTGAGCCTTGCCGGCAGACCGACCGCCGCCGCCGGAAGCCCACGCGCACCTTCCTCGCTTCTGCCGCCCCCTGCTTCCTCCCCGCCTCCTTGACGCCCGGCCAACCGCGCGCGCCCTGCTTCCTCCTCAACGCCCGGCCAAAGCAGCACGAGATGCGGTGGTGGCCTCGACCTTGGAGACCGCGTGATGGTGGTCAGAGCAGCGCGAGGAGCGGCCTGACGCGGACAAGACGGGGCTCTCATGTCCGCGACGCCCTGTGTCCGGCTGGGTGGGGGGGGGGGGGGGGGGGGGGCTGGAAAAATTCTCCTCCCCAGTGCGAAATTTCCGCCGGGGCAACCCCAGGAGGCCGAAAAAACGCGTCCTGAAGGGCACAATGGCTGGAGATGCTCTAACCCCACCAGCTCGGAAGAAACTCCATTGACAAAACGCCCAAATGGTAAAAAAAATCAAAAGGGGATGAAGCCTTTTTCTTTCTGGAATAGTAATAGTATATGCGTTAGGTTTTGGCGGAGCTCCGGCTTCTTCCCGCGAAGCCAAAAAGGATATGCGCCGTCGCCGTGCTGCTGGTCGCAGCCGTGACTGGAGCAATTATTCCGCCCGCGAGGCCACCATCGTCCGTCAATCACAAGCTCACAACGACACATGGAGAGGCGAGATCTTTTTGTGCTAACTTGCCCTGCCGCCCCACGGTCCCGGCCACCCCCACCTCGCTGTCGACGTTCCAGGGCTCACTGGCCAAGCGGGAATGGCCACACAAATTTATTTACCATCACGAATTCACGATACTACAAATTTGGAAATCGCTTCCCGCACAGAACACTCGTTGTTCCTATGAATAGTCTGGAGTCTGGGTAGACTCTGCCAAGAACTGGCGGAGAAGGGCCTGGCCGATCGATAGATCGATGCGCCTATGCACGTAGGTTGGCGTATTGTGACAGTGCACGTACCCACGGTATATCGCCCAAAGCCCTGCTTTGGAGTTCGGCTTCGTCGTGGCGCGAACGCGGCGGCGCATTTTCGGTCCATAATTCTACTTCCATCTCAATCTCTCATCTCTCCGCCAAACCCAGGGAATCGCCATCTTCCAATTAAATGCCCTCCTCTCCACGGATAGAAAAACATTCCGTAACATTCGCGGACAGGCAAGCAGGCGGCCGATGACTGGGGAGAGCGAAAGTCCACGGTAGCCACGAGCTGAGCTTAAACATTAGCTCAACGAACACACAACACATCCCGACTAAATAAAGCCCTCCATGCGATCATGTCACCCTTGTGCGAGTCTCCACTCTATTATGTCCTAATTTTCAATCGAGGTATATTACCAGTCTTCGACGCACGATTACTTACTGATCGTGATCGATTCCACAAACAATGAAAAAAAACTGAGGCAGACGGCGTTGATTTTCCGACGATATAATACGAGTTTCCGAACGTTGGTTGGCCTAATGAAAATGAACGAGAGCGAAGTCAAATTATCATGCTTAGTTATTTTCGAGAGTACATCATGCTTAGTTATCAATTGGCCACGTTGGCCGGGAGTAGATGATTGGGACGAACAACTCAATCAGGTTCCCTTGTGATCGAGATTAATCCACGTCCTTGTTAGGGCATCTCTAAGGCGGACCCACAAACCTACCGTAACCGTCCGGACCACCGAAGCCATCCTACGCAGTCATGCATCCGGACGCGATTTCTCCCGCAAATCAGAGACAAACATGGAGGGAGGGGGTTGCGGGAGTCCGGACCGATCTCACGCACGCTTCTGACCGCCCTGGCCCATCAAAAACCCGTCACCCGCCCCTCTCGCGCGTTTCTTCCGATGCACGCGCCGCATTCATGCCGGCCCAGAGCACGCGGAGCCCGACATTGATGCCGCGATGTGACCGAGGAGGGATGGAGGGCGGCGCTGACCGATGCGACCTCTCGGTAGCCACCGCTTCAGTGCAGACGCAGGTTCCCGAGGAACCAACTCCGGCCGCTACGCCGCATTTAAGCGGCTCACCGGCCCATCGCCCGGCCTCTCCACGGCTATTTAAACCGTGCGCCGAAGATGCAAATAGATGCACCACCCCCATCCCCGAGCACCGCCCCCTCCTCTCCCTCGTCTCCGTGCCCGAGACCCTCCCTCCCCCTCTTCGACCCAAGCTCCGCCGATGCCGAATTCATAGTGCTCCGCGCCGGCAGGCGGAGTAGGCGGAAGCTCCTCCCCCGACGGTTCTTCGCGCCGCCGCAGACACTCTCCGGGCCCATCAGCGTCCACGGCGGCCAGTTTCTCCGCCAAGGAGGAGATCGTCATCTCCTCCGGTGACGAGGAGGACCAGGCGCCGCCGCAGCAGCCACCGCAGCAGCCGCCCCAACTCCTCAAGGAGGCCGCTCTGACGGACGAAGATTTCGTTCGCCAGATCGAGATAGTGACGAAGCAGTCACTCCATTACATGGAGCCGTCGCCCCCATCGCCGGCGCACTTGAAGGAGGAGCCGCGGTCCCCGCTGCGTCACCGTGTCAAGCTCGAACCGGCATCCACGCTTCTGCCGGTGAAGGAGGAGCCACCCTCGCCCCAGCCCAACTGCGACGTCCAGATCAGACGCCGCGCGAAGGAGGTGCCGGCCTCGCCGCCGCACCACCGCGGCGTCTAGATCGGACGCCGCGTGAAGTGATAACGCACAAGTATAGGGGGTCACAACAGTTTTCGAGGGTAGAGTATTCAACCCAAATTTATTGATTTAACACAAGGGGAGCCAAAGAATATTCACGAGTATTAGCAGCTGAGTTGTTAATTCAACCACACCTGAAAGACTTAATATCTGCAGCAAAGTATTTAGTAGCAAAGTAGTATGAAAGTAACGGTAACAGTGACAACAGTAACAATAGCAATTTTGTAGCGATTGTAACAGCAGTAGCAACGAAAGTAACTTAGCAAAGATCAATATGTGAAAAGATCGTAGGCAATGGATCGACAATGATAATTGTGTTGGATAATATTCATCATGTAGCAGTTATAACCTAGGGTGACACAGAACTAGCTCCAATTCATCAATATAATATAGGCATGTATTCCGTATATAGTCATACGTGCTTATGGAAAAGAACTTGCATGGCATCTTTTGTCCTACCCTCCCGTGGCAGCGGGGTCCTAATGGAAACTAAGGGATATTAATGCCTCCTTTTAATAGAGAACCGGACCAAAGCATTAGCACTTAGTGAATACATGAACTCCTCAAACTACGGTAATCACCGGAAAGAATCCCAATTATTGTCACCCTGGGGTATGCGGATCATAACTCGTAATAGGTGTCCATAACTTGCAAGATAGGATCAAGAACACAAATATATTCATGAAAACATAATAGGTTCAGATCTGAAATTATGGCACTCGGGCTCTAGTGACAAGCATTAAGCATAGCAAAGTCATAGCAACATCAATCTCGGAACATAGTGGATATTAGGGATCAAACCCTAACAAAACTAACTCGATTACATGATAAATCTCATCCAACCCATCACCGTCCAGCAAGCCTACGATGGAATTACTCACTCCCGACGGTGAGCATCATGAAATTGATGATGGAGGAAGGTTGGTGATGATGATGGCGATGAATCCCCCTCTCCGGAGCCCCGAACGGACTCTAGATCTGCCCTCCCGATGAAGAACAGGAGGTGGCGGCGGCTCCGTATCGTAAAACGTGATGAATCCTTCTCTCTGATTTTTTCTCAGCGAATAGGATTATATAGAGTTGGAGTTGAGGTCGGAGGAAGTCCAGGGGGCCCACAAGCCTGCAGGGCGCGCCCTAGGGGGTGGGCGCGCCCCCAGGGCTTGTGGCCTCCGGGTGGCCCCCCTCTGGTTAATTCTTGCGTCAGTATTTTTTATATTTTCCAAAAATATTCTTCATAAATTTCAGGTCAATCCGAGAATTTTGATTTCTGCACAAAAAATAACAGCATGGCAATTCTGCTGAAAACAACGTCAGTCCGGGTTAGTTCCATTCAAATCATGCAAATTAGAGTCCAAAACTAGGGCAAAAGAGTTTGGAAAAGTAGATACGATGGAGACGTATCAACTCCCCCCAGCTTAACCCATTGCTTGTCCTCAAACAATTCAGTTGACAAACTAAAAGTGACAAAGAAAACTTTTACAAACTCTGTTTGATCTTGTTGTTGTAAATATGTATAGCCAGTATTCAGGTTTTCAGCAAAGATTATGAACTAACCATATTCACAATAATATTTAGGTCTCACATTTACTCATATCAATGGCAGAATCAACTAGCGAGCAATAATAATAAATCTCGGATGACAACACTTCTTCAAAACAATCATGATATAATATGACAGAATGGTATCTCGCTAGCCATTTCTGAGACCGTAAAACATAAATGCAGAGCATCCCTGAAGATCAATGACTGACTAGACATTGTAATTCATGGCAAAAGAGATCCAGTCACACTCATACTCAATATCAATTAATAACAAAGCGTACAAATGACAGTGTTGCTCTCTAGTGGGTGCTTTTTATAAGAGGATGGTGACTCGGCAATAAAAGTAAATAGATAGGTCCTTCGCAGAGGGAAGCAAGGATTTGCAGAGGTGCCAGAGCTCAGAACTTTTTTTAAACATAGATAAATATAATTTTGAGCGGTATGCTTTCATTGTCAACATAACAAGCAAGAGATCTCACCATCTTCCATGCTAGATACATTATAAGCGGTTCTCCAAACAGAATAGTAAAGTTTTTACTCCCTCTCCATCAACAATCACACTCCACGGATAGCCAAATCCACGGGTGTCGTCCATACCAACAATAGTCCTGGGGGAGTTTTGTTTAATTTATATTTTGATTTGATTTTGAGCATGGAACTGGGCATCCCGATTACCAGCCACTTTCTCGTAAATGACAAGTGAATAAACACTCATCGTGAGAATAACCCACCTAGCATGGAAGATACTAACAGCCCCCAGTCACTACATGAGCGATTCGGGCATATAAAATAGGTTATTTTGAAGGTTTAGAGTTTGGCACATGCAAATTTATTTGGAACAGCAGATAAATACCGTATATATGTAGGTATGGTGGACTCATATGGAAAAACTTTGGGTTTAAGGAAGTGAATGCACAAGCAGTAATCCCGCTTAGTACAATTGAAGGCTCGCAAAATAATTGAGGAGCGACCAACTAGAGAGCGACAACGATCATAAACATGCATTGAGATTAACAAACATTGAATGCAAGCATGAGTAGGATATAAATCATCATGAACATAAATATCGTGGAGGCTATGTTGATTTTGATTCAACTACATGCGTGAACATGTGCCAAGTCAAGCCACTTAAATCATTCAAAGAAGGATATCATCCTATCATACTACATCATAACCATTTTAAATTGCATGTCGGCACACAAGACAAACCATTATCCACTCCTAGCTTTTTAAGCATGGCATGAGTAACTATAATCTCTAATTGTCATTGCAAACATGTTTCATTCATAATAGGCCGAATCAGGAACGATGAGCTAATCATATTTACAAAAATAAAATAAGTCGAGTTCGTACCAGCTTTTCTCCATCTCAATCATTTCATCAGATATCGTCATTATTGCCTTTCACTTGCACGACCGAACGATGTGAATAATAATAAGAGTGCACGTGCATTGGACTAAGCTGGAATCCACAAACATTTATTCAAAGGAGAAGACAAGGTAATATGAGCTCTTTGTTAGATAAACAATAATGCATATAAGAGCCACTCAACATTTTCATCGTGGTCTTCTTCTTACGACCCAAAAGAAAAGGAAAAGAATTAAAAAAAAACACTGAAATATTTTTTGAAGTTTTTTTTAAGAAAGTAAAACAAGAACGAGAAAAAATATTTACACGGGAAAGCTCCCAACAAACAAAAGAAGAACGAGAAATCTTTTTGGGTTTTCTTTTATTACTACTACTAAATAAACTAGAAAGAAAAACTAAAAAGAAGCGAGAACTATTTTTTTTGGATTTTCTCAAAGTTTTTCAAACACACAAGAATAAAGCAAGAAAAATAAACTAACATGGATAATACAATGAAAATGATGAACACCGACAATTAAAATGAGTGTGTGAACATGAATGTAATGTCGGTGAGAAATACGTACTCCCCCAAGCTTAGGCTTTTGGCCTAAGTTGGTCTAGGGCCACGGCTGGCCTGGCGGATATCCAAAGTTGTAGTCGGGGTTGTACTGGGCTGCGTCAGCTGCCGCTTGGAGGGCTGCCTCGTGTAGGCGAGCGGCCTCCCCTGCTCTCTCATACTCGTCCGCCTCCCCTCTGGTTATGAAGTATCCTCGTTTAACCTGAAAGTTAAAGAAGGCAGGAGCAGGAAGCGTAGTACGGAAGACGCGCTCCCTGTCAAAGATTAGTCGATACAGGAGGGACTGTTCGTTCCTCTCAAGAAACTGGTAACGTACCATAGCATTATAATCAAGGAAAGCAGGTGGCAACTGAGCATCATTTTCTCTTATGGGGACACCAAGATAAGTAGCTAAGCGGTGGCATAAATTCCACCAAAGAAATCCCCATCTTTAGCATTGTATAATCGACGCGCAATGATAGCCCCAAGTTAAATTGTTTATCATTCATTACAACACTCTTGAGGACACTCAAATCAGAGGCGCAGAGGTGACTATGATCTTGTTTACCATCAATGCATCTACCTGCAAAGAGAGCAAAGTAATGTAATGCAGGAAAGTGAATGCTCCCTATAGTGGCTTGTGTTATGGTCCTGGTTTTACCTACAGTAATGCTATCAAGGAATCCAATGCAATCAGCTTTGCAAGGTTCAGTGCAAGTACCCCATTGTGGAATTTTGCATGCCTCATTAAAATCTTCTAGGTCCATGGTAAATGATATATCATAAAGATCAAACAAAACAGAATGTGTACTGCGATGGACTGAATACTTAAATCTTCGCATAAAGGAATCGGTGAGGTTGTAATACTGTAAACACTTATCTGACACGAAGTCTGTCAGGCTGGCGTTGTGTACATACATATCAAATTCTTCCTTGAAACCTGCATGAATCATGAAGTGATCCGACGGCCATTCGCAAGGTTGCACTTGGGATTCCCTCGGTGGTTCAAGGTCCGGCTCATGTATGGAGAGCCTTGGAGATTTCTTCTTTGAGGAACCTCCTTGGAACACTTTCCTCAATATTTTTCTTTCTCTGAAAAATTTCTGAAATTTTTAGTGACTCAAAATAAAAGTGATCAAAACTCAACAAGATTGAAAGTAACTACTCCCACAAGTGTCTAGAGACTATATCATGCAACAAAACTACTTTGGACCAAATAAATTTGACATGCAAGCTCAAGAACAAGGTCACCACAACAGCAAAAATTTGCAATATATAAAGCACTAGAACAAAAACTAATTGGATCATTGGAGGAGTCACATACCGAAGAACAATCCGCCAAAACAATTTTGGAAACGGAGTTCCGAATAAGGAGATCGAAAATGGCAGCAAAATGAGCAAGAACACGGGTTTGAGCAATGGTGGAATTTTTTCCGGACGAAGACGAAGTGGATGGGTGCTGGAATAAGTGAGGGGGACCCACAAGCACTGTAGGTGCGCCTAGGGTGGGTGGGCACGCCCTGTGGTCTTGTGGCCCACTGGTGCACCCCCTGATGTGTTTTCAGTGCCAAAAATTCTTAAATATTCTAGAAAAAATCATACTAAATTTTCAGGGCATTTGGAGAATTTTATTTTCTGGACATTTTTTTTATTTCACGGATAATTCAGAAAACAGACAAATAATAGTATTTTTGCTTTATTTATTCTAAATAACAGAAAGTAAAAAGTGGGTACAGAGAGTTGTGTTTACTAAATTCATCCCTCTCATGCCCATCAAAAGGAATCCATTAACAAGGTTGATCAAATCTTGTTAACAAAATACTTTCGAATGACATGAAACCGGAGAATCTTCGTATAACACTAGGTTACCTCAACGGGGATATGCATGTCCCCAACAATAGGAATATCATATTTCTTTTTGACAGTAGGGAGAGGGAACTCAAAACCTCCAATAGTAATTGTTGAAATTTTTCCAATAGAGTTGATACTATTCACTTGAGGTTGTTTCTTCGAAAAGTGTACCGTATGCTCATTACCATCAACATGAAAAGTGACATTGCCCTTGTTGCAATCAATAACAGACCCCGCAATATTCAAAAAGGGTCTACCAAGGATGATCGACATACTATCGTCCTCGGGTATATCAAGAATAACAAAGTCCGTTAAAATAGTAACATTTGCAACTACGACAAACACATCCTCACAAATACCGATGGGTATAGCTGTTGATTTATCAGCCATTTGCAAAGAGATTTCAGTAGGTGTCAACTTATTCAAATCGAGTCTACAATATAAAGAGAAAGGCATAACACTAACACCGGCTCCAAGATCACATAAAGCAGTTTTAACATAATTTCTTTTAATGGAGCAATTATAGTTGGTATTCCTGGATCTCCTAGTTTATTTGGTATTCCACCTTTAAATGTGTAATTAGCAAGCATGGTGGAAATTTCAGCTTCCGGTATCTTTCTTTTATTTGTAATAATATCTTTCATATACTTAGCATAAGGAGACATTTTCAGAATATCAGTCAAACGCATACGCAAAAAGACAGGTCTAAGCATTTCAACAAAGCGCTCAAAGTCTTCATCATCCTTTTTCTTGGATGGTTTAGGAGGAAAGGGCATGGGTTTCTGAACCACGGTTCTCTTTCTTTACCATGTTTCCTAGCAATAGAGTCTCTTTTATCATATCTTTTATTCTTAGGTTGTGGGTTATCAAGATCAATAGCAGGTTCTATCTTCATATCATTATCATTGCTAGGTTGAGCATCAACATGAACATGAACATCATCATTATCATTATTACTAGGTTCATGTTCATCACCAGATTGTGTCTCAGCATCAGAAATAGAAATATCATTTGGATTCTCAGGTGTGTCTACAACAGGTTCACTAGAAGCATGCAAAGTCCTATCATCTTTCCTTTTCCTTTTAGAAGGACTAGGTGCATCAGTATTAATTCTATGAGAATCTTGTTCAATTCTCTTGGGATGGCCCTCAAGATACAAAGGTTCATGAGTCATTTTACCACCTCTAGTCATAACTCTAACAGCATTATCATTGTTCTTACTATTCACTTCATTAAGCAAATCATTTTGTGCCTTGAGAACTTGTTCTACTTGAGTTTTTACCATGGAAGCATGTTTACTAATAATCTTGAGAAAATTAACAGTTCTACACATATAGTCACCCAAGCAATCAAGCATATAAGCATTACGTTTCAATTGTCTACTAACATATGCATTGAAGTTTTCTTGTTTAAAATAAAGTTATCAAATTCTTCCAAGCATTGACTAGCAGATTTATTATAAGGGATATCACCTTCATCAAATCTATAGAGAGAATTTACCTCTACTACCTGTGTCAGAGTATTAAGACCATGTATTTCTTCAATAGGTGGTAAATTCTTAACATCTTCATCTTTGATACCTTTTTCTTTCACAGATTTCTTTGCCTCTTGCATATCTTTAGGACTAAGAAATAGAATACCTCTCTTCTTCGGAGTTGGCTTAGGAAGTGGTTCGGGAAGAGTCCAATCATTATCATTGCTCAATATATTATTCAATAGTACTTCAGCTTGTTCAACAGTTCGTTCCCTGAAAACACAACCAGCACAACTATCTAGGTGGTCCCTAGAAGCATCGGTTAGTCCATTATAAAAGATATCAAGTATTTCATTTTTCTTGAGAGGATGATCAGGAAAAGCATTAACTAATTGGAAAAGCCTCCCCCAAGCTTGTGGGAGACTCTCTTCTTTAATTTGCACAAAGTTAAATATTTCCTGTAAAGCAGCTTGTTTCTTATGAGCAGGAAAATATTTTTCAGAGAAGTAATATGTCATATCCTGTGGACTACACACACACAAACAGGAGCAAGAGAATTAAACCATATCTTAGCATCACCCTTTAATGAAAAAGGAAATAACTTAAGAATATAGTAATAGCGATTTTTTCCTCATGAGCAAATGGGGTGGCTATATCATTTAATTTAGTAAGATGTGCCACAACAGTTTCAGATTCATAACCATGGAAAGGATCAGATTCAACCACAGTAATCAACTCAGGATCGACAGAGAATTCATAATCCTTATCAGTAACAAAGATAGGTGAAGTAGCAAACTTAGGATCATATTGCATTCTAGCATTCAAAATTTTTCTTTCCACTTGCATAGCAATTTCTTAAGATCATCTCTATCCTTACAAGCAAGAAAGTCCCTAGCTACCTGGTACGTCTCCAACGTATCTATAATTTATGAAGTATTCATGCCATGTTTACAACAATTTTATATGGTTTTGGTATGATTTTATTTGAACTAACCTGGACTGACGCTGTTTTCAGCAGAACTACCGTGGTGTCTTTTTTTGTGCAGAAATAAAAGTTCTCGAAATGGGCTGAAAATTTATGGAGATTTTTTATGGACCAAAAGAGACCCCGAAGCACCGGAGCTAGACCAGAAGAGTCCCGAGGAGTCCACAAGCCAGGGGGCGTGCCCTACCCCCCTCGGGCGCGCCTTGAGGGCTTGTGGGCCCCTCGGGCACCTCCTTGACTTGTTTCCGACGTAAAAAATTCTTATAAATACATAAACCTCTGAAAAGAACCCTAGATTAGAAGTTCCGCCGCCGTAAGCCTCTGTAGCCACGAAAAACCAATCGGGAGCCCGTTCCGGCACCCTGCAGGAGGGGGAAACCATCACCAGAGGCCATCTTCATCATCCCGACGGCCACCATGACGATGAGGGAGTAGTTCACCCTCGGGGCTGAGGATATGTACCAGTAGCTATGTGTTTGATCTCTCTCTCGTGTTCTTGATTTGGCACGATCTTGATGTACCGCGAGCTTTGTTACTATAGTTGAATCATATGGTGTTTCTTTCCCTTTACCTTCTTGTGATGAATTGAGTCTTGCTCTTTGAGGTTTCGTTATGTTGGATTGAGTATTGGATTTGAGAACACTTGATGTATGTCTTGCGATGGGATATCTGTGGTGACAATGGGATGTTCAATTGATTCACTTGATGTATGTTTTGGCACTCAACTCGCGGATTCCCGAGGTGACATTGGGGTAATCTATGCATAGGGGTTGATGCAAGTTTTTGTCCTACGTTCTCCGATAGAAACTTTGGAGTAATTCTTTGTTGCATGTTGAGGGATTGTTATATGATATAATTATGTTATCATTGTTGAGAGAATTTGCACTAGTGAAAGTATGAACCCTAGGCCTTGTTTCCAAGCATTGCAATACCATTTTTGCTCACTTTTGTTACTAGTTATCTTGCTGTTTTTATATTTTCAGATTATAAAAACCTATATCTACTATCCATATTACACTTGTATCACCATCTCTTCCCTGAACTAGTGCACCTATACAATTTACCATTGTATTGGGTGTGTTGGGGACACAAGAGACTCTTTGTTATTTGATTGCAGAGTTGTTTGAGAGAGACCATCTTCATCCTACGCCTCCCATGGATTGATAAACCTTAGGTCATCCACTTGAGGGGAAAATTGCTACTGTCCTACAAAACTCTACGCTTGGAGGCCCAACACGAGTCTACAAGAAGAAGGTTGCGTAGTAGACTTTCAAGCTCTTTTCTGGCGCCGTTGCCGGGGAGGTGAGTGCTTGAAGGTATATCTTTAGATCTTGCAATTGAATCTTTTAGTTTCTTGTTTTATCACTAGTTTGGTTTATAAAAGAAAACTACAAAAAAATGGAATTGAGGTTGCCTCATATTATTCATCTTTATAATGTCTTTCGTGAAAATGATGGAAGGAAAAATTGTGCTCAATTGATAGAAGAAGAAGTTAATAATTGTTTGGGACTAAATCTTTGAATGATGAGCATGATTGCAACGTTGTTAGTATGAATTCCTTGAATATCCGTGATGCTAATGATATGCAAAGCCATAAGCTTGGGGATGCTATTTTTAGTTCCCCAAGTTTTGATGAGAAAATTTATTATGATGAAAGCATGCCTCCTATTTATGATGATTATATTGATGAAGATGGGTTTGGAAGAATGTCAACTTTAGATAATAATTATCCCACTATTTTGGAGGGTGTTGAATCTTATTATAATGATAAAAGTGGATTTGGAGAGGTCATGACTTTATTTAGTGATGAATCCACTATTTTGGAAGAGGTTCCAATTGATTATGAGAACAAAATTGGTATCTATGATGATTATTGTGATGACATGTATGCTATAAAGAATAATGATAACCATGAAACTTGTCATCATGATTTTAATTTTCATTTGGATTATGCCTCACATGATAGTTATTTTGTTGAGTTTGCTCCCACTACTGTCCATGAGAATAAATTTGCTTAGGTGGAGAGTAATTAAATTTCTATGCTTGTGGATCATGAAAAGAATGCTTTATGTGATAGTTATATTGTTGAATTCCTTCATGATGCTACTGAAAATTATCATGAGAGAGGAATATATGCTTCTACGTATCTCAATAATATCAAGTTTCCTCTCTATGTATTGAAAATCTTGAAGTTTTGCTTGTTTTGCCTTCTTGTGCTAGTTGATTATTGTTCTCATAAATTGTTTGCTCAAAAAATCCCTATGCATAGGAAGTGGGTTAGACTTAAATGTGCTAGTCATATGCTTCATTATGCTCCCATTATGTTTCAATTCTTATCTTTTATGTGAGCATCATTGAAATCATCACGCCTAGCTTAAAAGGCATTAAAGAAAAGCGCTTGTTGGGAGACAACCCAATATTTACCCCTACTATTTTTGTGTGCTCACATGATTAAGCTACTGTATTAATCATGTTTTATAGCTTTTGATTGAATAAAGTGCCAAGTAAAGCCTTTGGGATAATGTGGTTGATAGTTGATTTGATTCTGTGCAAAAACAGAAACTTTTGCGTCCAGTAACAGAATTGTTAATATTCACTGGAACATGAAAAACTCTGAATTTTTTACATAGGATTTATATACAAATTTCCTACGCTTTCCTAATTTTTCAGAATTTTTTGAGTAACAGAAGTATGAGATTAATTCAGATCTTCACAGACTGTTTTGTTTTTGACAGATTGTGCTTTCAATGCATAGTTTGCTTGTTTTCTAGTTTCTATGGCTTATATTGCTCAATATAAATTGTAGAAACGATAGGGTACAGTAGGAATCATGTGAGAACAAAATTTGAATCTTGTCTTGACAGTACCATAGTGAATGATTTGTTTTATCATACTAACCCATCCCACGAAGTTCCGTTAAGTTTTGTGTGATTGAAGTTTTCAAGTTTTGGGTGAGATATCGATATGAGGAGAACAAGGAGTGGCAAGACACTAAGATTGGGGATGCCCAAGGCACCCCAAGTTAATATTCAAGGAAGATCCAAGCAACTAAGCTTGGGGATGCCCCGGAAGGTATCCACTCTTTCGTCTTCAACATTATCGGTAACCTCACTTGGAGCTATGTTTTATTCGTCACATGATATGAGTTTTGCTTGGAGCATCATTTTATTTTATTAGTATTTGCTTTATGTTATTTAGAGTAATGTTTTGTATCTTTTATTTCAATAAAAGTCTCAAGTATAGCCTTGACCATGCTTATCTTGCAAGTCAATATGTTGCTGTTTGAAAATAGAAAGTTTGTTGTTATGTTTTGAATATTTGTGAATAGTCAGAACATGATAAAATCTTGAAAAAAAATTCACAATAAGATACAACAAATTTTATACAGTGTGGTAATTTTTTATAATTTTTGGAGTTAGGTAAGTATGAGTACAATTGCACTCTTTACAGACTGTCCTGTTTTGATAGATTGCTGTTATGTTTGCATTGTTTGCATATGTTTGCTTGTTTAATGATTCTATTTGAGGATAAGAGTATTAAATATGCATATGCAATGTCAAATAATAATTTTAGTGATTTTCTACAGTAGGGAATGATAAGGTGTTGCATTGATTCATACTAACTTTTCTCACGAGTTCTTGTTGAGTTTTGTGTGGATGAAGTTTTTAAGATTTAGGGAAACCGTGATATAAAAGGAATTAAGGAGACACAAAAGCTCAAGCTTGAGGATGCCCAAAGCATCGCAATATAATATTTCAAGAAGTCTCAAGCATCTAAGCTTGGGGATGCCCCGGTAGGCATCCCACCTTTCTTCATCAAGAATTATCGGTTAGTATCGGTTGAGCCTAAGATTTTGCTTCTTCACATGATGTGTGCTATTTTTAGAATGTCATTTTATTTTGTTTTGCTTGCTGCTTTAATAAAATACTTAGATCTTAAATTCTTAAATGAGATAGAATCTTCACATAGCTACTTAATTATTTGACTACTCATTGATCTTCACTTATATCTTTTTGGAGTAGTTCGTCAGTTGCTCTAGTGCTTCACTTATATCTTTTTAGAGCACGGCGGTGGTTTTATTTTGAAGAAATTGATGAGCTCTCATGCTTCACTTATATTATTTTGAGTCTTATAAATAGTATGGCAATTATCTTAGGTTATGAATTTAGTCCTAATATGATGGTTATTCAAAAGGGATATAATAAAAAACTTTCATGAATAGCATTGAATATATGAGAAGTTTGATTCCTTGCATTTGTTTTGAGATATAAAGATGGTGATATAAGAGTCATGCTAGTGAGTAATTGTGGATTGGTATAAATACTTGTGTTAAAGTTTGTGATTCCCGTAGCATGCACATATGGTGAACCGTTATGTGATGAAGTCGGAGCATGATTTATTTTTTGATTGTCTTCCTTATGAGTGGCGGTCGGGGACGAGCAATGGTCTTTTCCTAGCAATCTATCCCCCTAGGAGCATGCGTGTAGTACTTTGTTTCGATGGCTAATAAACTTTTGCAATAAGTATGTGAGTACTTTATGACTAATGTTGAGTCCATGGATTATACGCACTCTCACCCTTCCACCATTGCTAGCCTCTCTAGTACCACGCAACTTTCGCCGGTGCATTAAACCCACCATATACCCTTCCTCAAAACAGCCACCATACCTAGCTATTATGGAATTTTCATAGCCATTTCGAGATATATTGCCATGCAACTTCCACCGTTCCACTTATTATGACACATACCATCATTATCATATTGCTTTGCATGATCATGTAGTTGGCATAGTATTTGTGGCAAGGCCACCGTTCATATTTTTTATACATGTCACTCTTGATCATTGCACATCCCGATACACCACTGGAGGCATTCATATAGTATCATATCTTGTTCTAGTATCGAGTTGTAATTCTTGAGTTGTAAGTAAATAAAAGTGTGATGATCATCATTATTAGAGCATTGTCCCATGTGAGGAAAGGATGATGGAAGCTATGATTCCCTCACAAGTTGGGATGAGACTCCGGACTTAAAAAATAAATAAAAGATGCCAAAGAAGCCAAAATAAAAAAAAGAGGCCAAAGAGCCCAAACAAAAAAATGAGAGAAAAAGAGAGAAGGGACAATGTTACTATCCTTTTGCCACACTTGTTCTTCAGAGTAGCACCATGTTCTTCATGATAGAGAGTCTCCTATTTTATCACTTTCATATAACTAGTGGGAATTTTTCATTATAGAACTTGGCTTGTATATTCCAATGATGGGCTTCCTCAAATTGCCCTAGGTCTTCGTGAGCAAGCAAGTTGGATGCACACCCACTTAGTTTCTTTTTGAGCTTTCATACACTTATAGCTCTAGTGCATCCGTTGCATGGCAATCCCTACTCACTTGCATCGATATCAATTGATGGGCATCTCCATAGCCCATTAATTTGCATAGTTGATGTGAGACTTTCTCCTTTTTGTCTTATCCTCACAACCTCCACCATACTCTATTCCACTTATAGTGCCATATCCATGGCTCATGCTCATGTATTGCGTGAAGGTTGAAAAAGCTTGAGAACATTAAAAGTATGAAACAATTGCTTGGCTTGTCATCTGGGTTGTGCATGATGAAATATTTTGTGTGATGAAGATAGAGCACAGCCAGACTATATGATTTTGTAGGGATAACTTTCTTTGGCCAGGATATTTTGAGAAGACATGATTGCTTTATTAGTATGGTTGAAGTATTATTGTTTTTATGTCAATATTAAACTTATGTTTTGAATCTTATGGATCTGAACATTCATGCCACAATAAAGAAGATTACATTGATAAATATGTTAGATAGCATTCACACTTCATAATTTCTTTTTTTTATCATTTACCTACTCGAGGACGAGCAGCAATTAAGCTTGGGGATGCTGATACGTCTCCAACGTATCTATAATTTATGAAGTATTCATGCCATGTTTACAACAATTTTATATGGTTTTGGTATGATTTTATTTGAACTAACCCGGACTGACACTGTTTTTAGCAGAACTACCGTGGTGTCCTTTTTTTGTGCAGAAATAAAAGTTCTCGGAATGGGCACGGAGATTTTTTATGGACCAAAAGAGACCCCCGAAGCACCGGAGCTGGACCAGAAGAGCCCCGAGGAGTCCACAAGCCAGGGGGTGCGCCATACCCCCCCCCGGGCGCTCCTTGAGGGCTTATGGGCCCCTCGGGCACCTCCTTGACTTGTTTTCGATGCCAAAAATTCTTATAAATACAGAAACCTCCGAAAAGAACCCTATGATACGGGGCTAACCCGGTGTAGGCCGATCTTTCACGATTGGAGGCGATTCCCATGAAGAACACGAAGAACATGAGGGGAAAAACACGAGGGGAACGAGAGGAAACGCTCAAATCAACAAGAAACGATCACACATGTGCTAGATCCGAACACACAACGAGATACACGATCCAAAGACAACAAAGGAAAGATACAAAGGTAACTAGTTCATCTCCATGAGGAGGTCTTGAATCCGCGAGGGATCTTCCCGTGAGGGGTCTTGAATCCAAGCGTGGATCTTCTCCGTAGAGGCCGTGGTCTCTCGATCGAGAAGAACCACAAGGATGAGCAAATCTCTATCTCTAAATGAGCTAAACCAATGCTAACCCTAGCTAGGAGGAGGAGGGGTCTATATATAGTGCTAGTACAAGTGTGGGCGAAGTAAAGGGGTACATGGACCTCTGGCCCAGTCTGTGCGTGCAGGCAGGCGCCGGATGTCCGGGCTGGGGGCCGGATGTCCGGGCCTCTGGCCGGATGTCCAGGCTAGACTTGCCCGTTTCCTATGCTCTTTGGTCAGGCGGGGCCGGATGTCCGGGCGAAGGGGCCGGATGTCCGAGGCTTCGGGAGGAGCCGGATGTCCAGGGCATGGGGCCGGATGTCCAGGCTGTCGGGGTCGCTTCCGGATGCTCTCTGGATAGGAAGGGGCCGGATTTCCGGGCTGGACCGGATGTTTGGGCTCGGGCCGGATGTCCGGCCGCTGTAGCAGCTGGCTCTTCTTCCTTCTCCTTCCTTCACTCCTGCGCACACTTGGCCTTGGTCCTTGGGCTCTCCATGGTCTCCTCGGGTGTACCTGAGTACGCACAAGGTCCGCGCTTGAGGTAGCATCCATATCTTACATGCGGGAAGGGAAGATTCGGAAAGGAGCGAGTTCACCTTAGGTCCAATGACGTATGCTCGAGATCTCATCGTATGGACACTTGGGGCTTGGGGAGTAGTCGTAGTGTACATGGGGATGATCGTAGGATGCTCCGCATCATCTCCCCCCCTTGGGAAAGTTCCGACCTCGGATCGTAAGCCTCATCACCATGGAAACGGTTGTCGTGGATGAACTTGTAGTTGGACAGAGTTGAAGACATGGCGCAATCCAAGTACTCCAAGGTGTCGCCGGAGTGGTATACATGCAAAAAGAGCAAACACAAATGACACTCCAAAATACAATGGTTAGCGCACACTAGGTGTTCATCAAGTAGGCATGTGTTCGTCTGATAAGATTGATCATGACAAGGTGCATGAAGCTTAGCCAAATGATATAGAATGATATGTAAAACATTCATGGGAGCAAAATCATTTGATGCACGCACAAAGGAGTGGTAATTGTCATGGTGCACAAAGCAAATTCTACCATTGTGCAAGATGATGTCATAGTACGATGGTTTATCAAGAGCATGAACATGGCAATGGATGCTCAATATGATTATGTTATCATGTAATTGATGGTGGGCAATATGATCATGATGTATGAATATGCCATCAAGGAATATCACAACAAATTTGCTAAGGAAATGCACAAGCTCATATATCATGGATGACATGGTAATACAAGATGCAACAAGGCAATCATAATGTGAGTCAATCCATGCATAAGATGCAAATTTGTTATGGGTGGTGTTGTACCATAGCTCGATGTCGTGGCATAAGTGGTGGTACGGTGGTGCTTCCAAAGTAGGTGCATCCACTAAGTTCAAGCACTTCTCAACTTGAAGGTCCATAGGGTCCATCTCCAATGTCGGTCCTCCATCCAGTAGATGTAACATGTAGACAAGAAGAAGGAGACAACAATGAAAGAATGGCCCATCCAATATGCATATTTGAAGACGGCTCAAAGGGAAGGAGTTCACCTTTAGTAGTTTCTCGAAAATGTTGGTGTCGCACATCATGTACGCCTTCACATAACCAATATGTCTTGTGATGGTGCCGCCTTGTGAATTCTCCAAAATGAAAGAGAATGACAAACACTCGGAAAAATAAATGAGGTTAGCGGAAATGCAAAACCAAACATCCGTGTGGTGAAATACCCAACAAGTGTTTTCATCATTCTTATCATAAGAAAGTACAAGGGTGTCGGGCATGGTATGTAGGCATAAGATGCAGGAACAACCAAAGACAAGAAGCTCAATCAAATAAGCACGCGTCACATGTAAGGTATCCAAGTCTCCAAAATCAACAAGCACAGCAAGTTGGCAATCAATACAAGGGGATATGAGAGATGCAACTAATGGAGACAAGAGACAATGATCTAGACAAATCAAGTGAGAGGCATGAACATATATGGTATCAACCCAATGAAACGAGCAAGAATGGATCATGGGTGATGCAACTAAGCAAGTGATCATCGTAAACAAGCCATGCAAGCTAGTAGTGCAAAGATGCAACATACTAGAGGTAATCAAGGTCATCATGTCATGTGGGCAAATAGTGGGTATATATAATGCACATGACATGTCACAAGCATGAGGTACAAGGAAAACATTGTAATAGCAACAAGGATCTCCACCAAGCATGCAAATACACATAGAAGTAGTATGATGGTGAATCACATGTAAGTGCAAGCAAGGGTCACAATTGCATGGCAAAGGCATATAAAGAGGCATAACATGCAAAGTGAACACGATAAAATGGGTATAAGATGACAATTGGTATATAGCCCATAGCCGTGTGAGAGCCAAGTAGAGGAGATGTGCGTAGTCCTTGCGCGAAAGGAACAGTGGTAAGGTTAGTCCACGGGATCCCAAGTCATCGTTGCTCTCAAGAGCTCGTTTCGTCAACTCTTGGGATTGAGAGGTTGACGAGTATATGTGAGCACCTACACAAAACAAGGGCAAAGGAAAAATTGTGTGTGCATGGTATATGTACACATCATCCATCATGATGCGCACGTGCATGTGTTGGTTAGCACAAAATAGCCAATGCTCAAATAAATGAGATGCATGATATAGAAACATGTCATCCATCATGAGAGGTTTGTTATTATATATAGCATAATGGAGACTCAAATTGTGTAGTGCATCATGAGAAATATGTAGAGCATTGTTATTCATGGAATGCATAGGGTGCACACAATCATGGGAATCATGCAAAGTATGAAATGCATCAAAATCTCCTAATATGTATGAGGAAACTATGGGGGTCTCCTCATGAGCATTAGTGGAAACATCACATGGAGAATATTGACAACATCCAAAACAATGCATATCCGAAGCAATGTGTTCATGGCATGGCATAGTAGATGAATTGCGCAAATCATGTAAAGGAAGCATGGCAATATCATCGCATGAAAAACAAAAGCCAATGACCATCATCTCGTCATCTATGCCATAAGTGCAAATGAGATTTATTTTAATGGGGCATGCATAGTTACTATGTTGAGATTGAAATGATGCAATATGGGAGATCTCACTCATATCATATGACAAGTTTAATGGGTTGTCAAACATGATGTGACCAAAAGAATTTTCACAAGATATCCTATGGAGCATAGCAACACAACTAGGCAATTCAACATGCTCATCATCATATTCATCATAATGGGTGGCATATCGAAACAAGACATAGTATGCGATGAATCCATAAGGTGATCAACATCATGCAAGCAATCATTTGCAAGATAGTCCACTAGTGGGATAAGAGAAGTACCATCACCTATGTTACCTATAGAGCTCCGCTCATGTGTTGTAGGTGAGGTGGCAAAAATTGACACTTGGTCAATAGCTTCGTCAACTTGATGGTACCATGTGGGGGGGGGGGGGGGGGGCGTCATCTTCCACCATGGCCATCGGTTTTCCCATTGTAGGGATGGACTCGTCGAGGGTAGGCATGTCGTCATGTAGGAGACCTAGCACCAAAAAGGAAAACACACTAGGAGTAGAGATTAAGTGGGGGGGGGGGGGGGGGGGGGGGGGGGGGGGGGGGGGGGGGGGGGGGGGGGGGGGGGGGGGGGGGGTCGTTAGAAATCATAGTGGCCTCACGTGCCCTCTCAACTACCTCACTCACTAAGTGTTGTGGCTCACTCACTCCCTCAAGGATGCTCTCACTCATATGATTGGTGGAGTCACTCAAATGGCTCTCAACCTCACATAGGATGTGTGGCATGCTCTCAAGTGTGGGCCTAGTGGTGGTCACACTCATCCTCTCATAGGAAATGCACTCAATGTCACATATGGTGGAGTCACTCATCTCACGCATGGGGTGGTGGCTCTCCTCACATGGCAATTGGGGCATCTCATCATATATAGGTGTCGGAGAGATGTAGGTGCAAATGTCTCCATGCTCAACTCCTATCGCCGCCTTGGTTGAAGGGATAGTCCCATGCTCAACCTCCTCATCCATAACGCCTCCAAAGATGAATGCCGTAGGATGTGGCAAATCGTCATGCTCCTCCGAGATCAAAGATAATGTCTCATATGCGGTCTCGTAGCTTGACTCGGAGTATGAGTCCCGTTGGGGCGCCGTCTTCATGTTGTTGAAGAGGTTCGTGCTCGTCGCCGTAGTCAAAGGGGATGGCCCTTGCTTGACCGTCTTGTCGGGCCGTCTTGTATGAGGCCTATATGATGTGGCACCTCGTAGCTCGTCTCCATGACCGAAGGGGCTTGCCCATGCTTGGCCATCTTCCTTGAGGGGCTTCCGAAGATGGAAGGGTCGCCCTCGCTCATAGTTGGTCGCCTTGTTGTTGAAGATGTCGATGTAGGCGAACTCATGGGAAGTAGGCGAAGATGCCGTACGTCCAAAGGCGAAGATGCCTTGATAGCACTTGGCGAAGATGCCGAAGTGGTAGTGGTAGCAGGAGCTTCCTCTTGGTGGTGCTTGTCTCGCGGTCTTATCTTGTGCTCATGAAGTTTGGTCGTAGCTTGATGTAGAGCTTGTTGGGACTTGTAGGTTTGCACGTCTCGAGCATTTTCATGTTGATGGTGTCGTTGTCGTGCTTGAGCTCGTAGTAGATGTCGTTCGTCGTCGTCGTGCACATGATTCGTCGAGGTGACTTGCCCTTCATGACGATGTGGATCACGAATGTGATGATGGTTGCCATGTAGATATGGACGTGGACGAATTGCTCTTGCATCGCTTGGGCGCTCTGAAGATGGTCGACTCGCTCGCCGCCGCCTTGAGGATGACGAAGGGGAAGAAGAAGACTTGTAGTCGGCCACCATGTCTCGTAGTTGATCCTTTAGCTCGTCTAACTTGGTGTCGATGTAGTCCATTTTCCTTGCTTCGGAGTGACGTATGTCGATGGCGAGGTTGTTGATGCGCTCTCGCAAGGTAGATTGTGCACCTTGCATTTGTCGTTGTAGTCCAAAGAGTGGAGTTTTGGTGTTTTAGTTGTTCACGACGTCGTTGTCGAAGACCGGAGATGAAATTCTTTGCCTATCCATCACAAGACTCGAGCAAATGCGAGTGGGAGAAAGAGAAGAACTAGACCAAATGTACCTTACCCGATGTTGAAAATGGATCAATGATCACTCAATAGTGTAGTAAGAAAATAGCACAATTGGTACCGATTCTTGTCAATTCTCACACCTACACAAGTAAAGCTTTTGGTGGAGCTCGGTGAGGATAGTGGCACAAAAATTTGATGCAAAATGTTAGCAAGAGTCAATAAAGTTGAAAAAGATTCACAAATTCGCGAGTGAAACAAGTAGACCAATAGCAATATGTGGCACATGGAAACACACACACGGATAGATAGATAGATGGGGTCGTGCAACCATGGAACGAGCTCAAAATATGGAATCCACGGAAAATGCTCTTGTTGCACAACTCTAGAGAGACGCTAGCATGATTGCTCAATAGGCGGATACGACACTTGTGCACAACCTAATGGAGACAAAAATGCAACGACTTCTATCCCAAGTATGATATGTATGTATGGTTCCCGGTGTTCCTCTCAAGATGATCCAAGATGATCGGATATGATAATCTTATACGCAATGTGGTATGATGCTATGGCTATTGCTTACAAGCTCTTTGCTCTTCTCTTTTGCTTAAAAGCTTATTCTTTTTTTTTTGATATGGCCACTATGCGAAATGTACAAACCAAGATAGCAATTGTGTATATGCGGGAACAAACTTGTGACACAAGGGATGATATGATGATACCAAGATGATATGGTATGTATGCAATGGAAGGCGTATATCGATGATCACTAATGTGCGCAAGTAACGTTGCCGGCAATACTCAATGGCTTGTCTCGATAGGCAAGTGACGCAAAATGGGCTAGGGGTTATCAATGCAATGGCAAGGAGAATGTACAATGGTGTCGTTGAGGTTACCGTCCTTATGTACGATGACGACCTCGTGGCGATAATGAGTGGCGGTTTTCTCGATGTGGAACCGTTCCTAATTAGCCGAAACACCTTAGGAAACGAAAAAACCGTGAACTCAAAATCTCAAATGTCAAATGTCAAAATGGTGGTAGCGGGAATGCGGTGGTGGTTGCGGAAGTATTGGCGGAAACCCGGTCAAAATGGGTTAAGGTGGCGGAAGGGTATGATGGGATATGCACGGTGTCGGAGTTGAAAGCACAGTCCCTAAGTAGCCGAAACACCTTAGGGGACACAACTCACAACACAAACAAAATTGGGTTAAGTTGGGGTGGCGAAAGTGTATGGTGGTCAAGCATATGCGGAAGTTATGGTGGTGGTTGATGAAGAAGCAACCATCCCTAAGTAGCCAAAACACCTTAGGAGACTCGAATCACAACTCAAACAACCACAAATGGAATGGGGAACAAAATGGGTTAGGTTGTGGAAGTCGGTGGTGGTAATGCGGATGATATGGTGAAAGCCCTAGGCAGAGATGCCAAAGTTCCAAAAAAATTATGGAGTCAAATGATGATGGTAGTATTTTTGTGGTATGGGGGATGTCAATAGCTTCAAAACGAGCTAAAGAACGTCAAAATTGGACTCCGGATGAATTAGTTATGGTCAAAACGGTGAAACACAGGAGGCTGAATTCCCAGGGGCCGGACATCCGGGGCTTGGGCCGGAAATCCGGGACCTGATGTCCCGAACCTTGCGCGAAAATGCGCTCCAGGAGCCGGATGTCCGGGCTATGGGCCGTATGTCTGAGGGGGCAGATGCCCGGGGCCACGGGCCGGATGTCCGGGCTCCAAATCCGAGGATGAACTCGAGGAACTCGATTTTGGGGGCGGAAATTGATGATTTCAAGGGCAAAATTGGAGAGATTTCGTGGATAGAAAGTGGAGAAAATTGGGGAGAAGCTAGATCTACTCAAGACACAACGAATCCATGGATCAAAATCAACAAAACATCATCAAACCAACAAATCACAAAAAAAATTGGGGGCTATTTTTGGTGGGGATTTTCGAATTTAGCACAAAATCACACAAAACAAGGCTAGAAACGATGGGAGAAGACTCCAAATTCGTGATCAACGTGGCTCACGATACCATATGATACGGGGCTAACCCGGTGTAGGCCGATCTTTCATGATTGGATATGATTCCCACGAAGAACACGAGGGAAAAAACACGAGGGGAACGAGAGGAAACGCTCAAATCAACAAGAAACAATCACACATGTGCTAGATCCGAACACACAACAAGATACACAATCCAAAGACAACAAAGGAAAGATACAAAGGTAACTAGTTCATCTCCATGAGGAGGTCTTGAATCCGCGAGTGATCTTCCCGTGAGGGGTCTTGAATCCAAGCGTGGATCTTCTTCGTAGAGGCCGCGGTCTCTCGATCGAGAAGAACCACAAGGATGAGCAAAGCTCTATGTCTAAATGAGCTAAACCAATGCTAACCCTAGCTAGGAGGAAGAGGGGGTCTATATATAGTGCTAGTACAAGTGTGGGCGAAGCAAAGGGGTACATGGGCCTCTGGCCCAGTCTGTGCGCGCAGGCAGGCGCCGGATGTCCGGGCTGGGGGCCGGATGTCCGGCGGCTCGCGAGGAGCCGGATGTCTGGGCCTCTGGCCAGATGTTCGGGCTAGACTTGCCCGTTTCCTGTGATCTCTGGTCAGGCGAGGCCGGATGTCCGGGCGAAGGGGCCGGATGTCCGAGGCTTCAGGAGGAGCCGGATGTCCGGGGCATGGGGCCGGATGTCCGGGCTGTCGGGGTCGCTTCCGGATGCTTTCTGGATAGGAAGGGGCTGGATTTCCGGGATCCAGCCGGATGTCCGGGCTGGACCGGATGTCCGAGCTCGGGCCGGATGTCCGGCCGCTGTGGCAGCTGGCTCTTCTTCCCTCTCCTTCCTTCGCTCCCGCACACACTTGGCCTTGGTCCTTGCGCTCTCCATGGTCTTCTCGGGTGTACCTGAGTATGCACAAGGTCCACGCTTGAGGTAGCATCCATGTCTTACATGCGGGAAGGGTAGATTCGGAAAGGAGCGAGTTCACCTTTGGTCCAATGACGTATGCTCGAGATCTCATCGTATGGACACTTGAGGCTTGGGGAGTAGTCAAAGTGTACATGGGAATGATCGTAGGATGCTCCGCATCACCCTAGATCAGAAGTTCCGCCGCCGTAAGCCTCTGTAGCCACGAAAAACTAATTGGGAGCCCGTTCCGGCACCCTGCCGGAGGGGGAAACCATCACCGGAGGCTATCTTCATCATCCCGGCGGCCACCATGACGAGGAGGGAGTAGTTCACCCTCGGGGCTGAGGGTATGTACCAGTAGCTATGTGTTTGATCTCTCTCTCGTGTTCTTGATTTGGCACGTTCTTGATGTACCGCGAGCTTTGTTACTATAGTTGAATCATATGATGTTTCTTTCCCTCTACCTTCTTGTGATGAATTGAGTCTTGCTCTTTGAGGTTTCGTTATGTTGGATTGAGTATTGAATTTGAGAACACTTGATGTATGTCTTGCGATGGGATATATGTGGTGACAATGGGATGTTCTATTGATTCACTTGATGTATGTTTTGGCACTCAACTCGTGAATTCCCGAGGTGACATTGGGGTAATCTATGCATAGGGGTTGATGCATGTTTTCGTCCTACGTTCTCCGATAGGAACTTTGGAGTGATTCTTTGTTGCATGTTGAGGGATTATTATATGATCTAATTATGTTATCATTGTTGAGAGAATTTGCACTAGTAAAAGTATGAACCCTAGGCCTTGTTTCCAAGCATTGCAATACCGTTTGCTCACTTTTGTTACTAGTTACCTTGCTGTTTTTATATTTTCAGATTATAAAAACCTATATCTACTATCCATATTACACTTGTATCACCATCTCTAAGCCGAACTAGTGAACCTATATAATTTACCATTGTATTGGGTGTGTTGGGGACACAAGAGACTCTTTGTTATTTGGGGGGGGGGGGGGGGGGGGGGGGGGGGGGGGGGGGGGGGGGGGGGGGGGGGGGGGGGGGGGGGGGGGGGGGGGGGGGGGGGGGGGGGGGGGGGGGGGGGGGGGGGGGGGGGGGGGGGGGGGGGGGGGGGGGGGGGGGGGGGGGGGGGGGGGGGGGGGGGGGGGGGGGGGGGGGGGGGGGGGGGGGGGGGGGGGGGGGGGGGGGGGGGGGGGGGGGGGGGGGGGGGGGGGGGGGGGGGGGGGGGGGGGGGGGGGGGGGGGGGGGGGGGGGGGGGGGGGGGGGGGGGGGGGGGGGGGGGGGGGGGGGGGGGGGGGGGGGGGGGGGGGGGGGGGGGGGGGGGGGGGGGGGGGGGGGGGGGGGGGGGGGGGGGGGGGGGGGGGGGGGGGGGGGGGGGGGGGGGGGGGGGGGGGGGGGGGGGGGGGGGGGGGGGGGGGGGGGGGGGGGGGGGGGGGGGGGGGGGGGGGGGGGGGGGGGGGGGGGGGGGGGGGGGGGGGGGGGGGGGGGGGGGGGGGGGGGGGGGGGGGGGGGGGGGGGGGGGGGGGGGGGGGGGGGGGGGGGGGGGGGGGGGGGGGGGGGGGGGGGGGGGGGGGGGGGGGGGGGGGGGGGGGGGGGGGGGGGGGGGGGGGGGGGGGGGGGGGGGGGGGGGGGGGGGGGGGGGGGGGGGGGGGGGGGGGGGGGGGGGGGGGGGGGGGGGGGGGGGGGGGGGGGGGGGGGGGGGGGGGGGGGGGGGGGGGGGGGGGGGGGGGGGGGGGGGGGGGGGGGGATTAGCAGCTGAGTTGTCAATTCAACCACACCTGAAAGACTTAATATCTGCAGTAAAGTATTTAGTAGCAAAGTAGTACGGAAGTAACAGTAACAGTGACAAAAGTAACAGTAGCAGTTTTGTAGCGATTGTAACAGCAGTAGCAACGAAAGTAACTTAGCAAAGATCAATATGTGAAAAGCTCATAGGCAATGGATCAGCAATGATAATTGTGTTGGATAATATTCATCATGTAGCAGTTATAACCTAGGGTGACACAAAACTAGCTCCAATTCATCAATATAATATAGGCATGTATTCCCTATATAGTCATACGTGCTTATGGAAAAGAACTTGCATGACATCTTTTGTCCTACCCTCCCGTGGTAGCGGGGTCCTAATGGAAGCTAAGGGATATTAAGGCCTCCTTTTAATAGAGAACCGGACCAAAGCATTAGCACTTAGTGAATACATGAACTCCTCAAACTATGGTAATCACCGGAAAGAATCCCAATTATTGTCACCTTGGGGCATGCGGATCATAACTCGTAATAAGTGTCTACAACTTGCAAGATAGGATCAAGAACACAAATATATTCATGAAAACATAATAGGTTCAGATCTGAAATGATGGCACCCGGGCCCTCGTGACAAGCATTAAGCATAGCAAAGTCATAGCAACATCAATCTCCGAACATAGTGGATACTAGGGATCAAACCCTAACAAAACTAACTCGATTACATGATAAATCTCATCCAACTCCCTCACCGACCAGCGAGCCTACGAACGAATTAGTCACTCCCGGTGGGGAGCATCATGTAATTGGCGATGGAGAAGGGTTGGTGATGACAAAGATCGAAGATTCCCCTCTCCGGAGCCCCAAACGGGCTCCAAATCTGGCCTTCCGATGAAGAACAGGAGGTAGCGGCGGCTCTGTCTCGTGAAATGCGATAATTATTTCTCCCTGATTTTTTCTCTGAAAATAGGATTTTATAGCGTCGGAGATAGGGTCAGCGGGGCCACCAGGTGGGCACAACCCACCTGGGCGCGCCAGGGGGGGGGCGCGCCCTGGCGGGTTGTGCTCCCCCAGGGACCCCCCCCCCTCCGGTGGTTCTTGGCTCCAGTATTTTTCTTTTATTGTATAAAAATTCTCCAAAAAGTTTTGTTCCATTCCGAGAACTTTTATTTATGCACAAAAACAACACCATGGTAGTTCTGTTGAAAACAGCGTCAGTCCGGGTTAGTTTCATTCAAATCATGCAAATTAGAGTCCAAAACAAGAGTAAAAGCATTAGGAAAAGTAAATACGACGGAGACGTATCAACTCCCCCAAGCTTAAACCTTTGCTTGTCCTCAAGCAATTCAGTTGACAAACTAAAAGTGAAAAATAAGAACTTTTACAAACTCTTTTGCTCTTGTTTACATAAATAAGCTTAAGTAGCACCCAGGTTTTCAGCAAAGATTATGACTAACCATGTCGACAATAACTCTTAGAAATTATATTAACTCATATCAAAGGCATAAGCAACTAGCGAGCAATAATAAGATATCTCAAATGACAACACTTTGTCAAAACAATCATGATATAATGTGACAACAGTGGTATCTCGCTAGCCCTTTCTGAGACTGCAAAACATAAATGCAGAGCACCTCCAAAGTTTAAGCTGCGACTAAACATTGTAAATCATGGTAGAAAAGATCCAGTCATGATGCATCCAACATTAGCTATACACAATGCATGAGGATGACAATAGTGCTCTCAGATCTGGTGCTTATTTGAGAAGGTGATGACAAGACATAAATTTAATAGATAGTCCCTTCGCAGAGGGAAGCAGTGATTTGCAGCGGGCCAGAGCTCAGATTTTTAAAATAGAGATAAATAAAATTTTGAGAAATGCACCCTTCCTGTTTACTTCGCGACCATTAGTTATCGATATCTTCCATCCTAAACACATTAGTGGCGGTTGATGCGGCTTGAACTACGTCGGTAATTCCCCAAAGAGGAAGGGATGATGCAGCACAACTACGATAGGTATTTCCCTCAGTGATGAGACCAAGGTTATCGAACCAGTAAGAGAACCAAGCAACACTATGTAAACGGTACCTGCACACAAAGAACAAATACTTGCAACCTGGTGTGTTAAAGGGGTTGTCAATCCCTTTCGGGTAACGGTGCCAGAAATTGTCATGTTGACGGGAGAAAGTTGTAATAGATTGATAGATGCAAATAAAAGAAAAGAAAATTCAGCGAGGTATTTTTGGGTTTTTGATAATATAGATCTGAAAATAAAAGTGGCAAATAAAAGAAAAGGCAAATAGCAATATAGATCTAAAAATATATGATGAGAAAATAGACCCCGGGGCCGTAGATTTCACTAGTGGCTTCTCTCGAGAAAAATAGCATACTGTGGGTAAACAAATTATTGTTGAGCAATTGATATAACTTCAAATAATTATGACGATATCTAGGCAATGATCATCATATAGGCATCACGTCCAAGATTAGTAGACCGACTCCTGCCTGCATCTACTACTATTACTCCACACATTGACCGCTATCCAACATGCATCTAGTGTATTAAGTTCATGAAAAAATGGAGTAATGCAATAAGAACGATGACATGATGTAGACAAGATCTATTCATGTAGGAATAGACCCCATCTTGTTATCCTTAATAGCAACGATACATACGTGTCATTTCCCCTTCTATCACTGGGATTGAGCTCCGTAAGATCGAACCCATCACAAAGCACCTCTTCCCATGGCAAGAAAAATCGATCTAGTCGGCCTAACTAAACCAAATATTCAAAGAAGAAATACGAGGCTATAAGTAATCATGCATACAAGAGATCAAAAGACTCAAATAACTTTCATGGATAAAAACATAGATTTGATCATAAACTCAAAGTTCATCGGATCCCAACAAACACACCGCAAAAAAAGTTACAGCAATTAGATCTCCAAGAGACCATTGTATTGAGAATCAAAAGAGAGAGAGAGGAAGCCATCTAGCTACTAACTACGGACCCGAAGGTCTACAATGAACTACTCACGCATCATCGGAGAGGCACCAATGTGGATGATGAACCCCTCCGTGATGGTGTCTAGATTGGATATGTGGTTTTTGGAACTTGCAGCGGCTGGAATTGTGTTTCGTTGAGTCCCCTAGGGTTTTTGGATTTTTGGGGTATTTATAGAGCAAAGAGAAGGTGCGGGAGGCGGCCGAGGTGGGCACAACCCACCAGGGCGCGCCTGGGCCCCCAGGCGCGCCTAGGTGGGTTGTGTTTCCCTCGGAGCCCCCCTCTGGTACTTCCTTGGCCCATCGTGTGTCTTCTGGTCCAAAAAAAATCTCCAAAAAGTTTCGCTGCGTTTGGACTCCGTTTGGTATAGATTTTCTGTGATGTAAAAAACAAGCAAAAAAATAGCAACTGACACTGGGCACTATGTCAATAGGTTAGTCCCAAAAAATGATATAAAGTTGCTATAAAATGATTGTAAAACATCCAAGATTGATAATATAACAGCATGGAACAATCAAAAATTATAGATACATTTTAGACGTATCAGCATCCCCAAGCTTAATTCCTGCTCGTCCTCGAGTAGGTAAATGATAAAAACAGAATTTTTGATGTGTAATGCTGCCTAACATGTTCATCACTTATTTTTTTTGTAGCATGGACATTTGGACTTTTATATGATTCAAAGCAATAGTCTAGTTTTGACATGAAGATTTCAATACTCAAGCATATCAAAAAGCAACTAAGTCCTTTCAAAATATCAACGCTAAAGCAAGTTATCCCTAGCCCATTATGCTCAATCATTGATCCGTGATACGTCTCCAACGTATCTATAATTTTTGATTGTTCCATGCTATTATATTATCTATCTTGGATGTTTTATATGCATTTATATGCTATTTTATATGATTTTTGGGACTAACCTATTAACCTAGAGCCCAGTGCCAGTTCCTGTTTTTCCTCGTTTTTGAGCTTTGCAGAAAAGGAATATCAAACGGAGTCCAATTGAGCTGAAAATTTACGGTGATTTTTTATGGACCAGAAGAAGCCCCCGAAGCAAAAGAGTAGGGCTAGAAGAGCCACGAGGCCTCCACAAGGGTGGAGGGCGTGCCCTACCCCCCGGGTGCGCCCTCCGTCCTTGTGGTTGACTCGTGGACCCCCCCTGACGTGAAACTGACGCCAAAAATTTCTATAAATACAGAAACCCCCAGAACATAACCTAGATCGGGAGTTCCGCTGCCACAAGCCTCTGTAGCCACCAAAAACCAATCGGGACCCTGTTCCGGCACCCTGCCGGAGGGGGAAATCATCATCGGTGGCCATCTTCATCATCTCGGCGCTCTCCATGATGAGGAGTGACTAGTTCACCCTCGGGGCTGAGGGTATGTACCAGTATCTATGTGTTTGATCTCTCTCTCTCTCTCTCTCTCTCTCTCTCTCTCTCTCTCTCTCGTGTTCTTGATTTGGCACGATCTTGATGTACCGCGAGCTTTGCTATTATAGTTGGATCTTATGATGTTTCTCCCCCTCTACCTTCTTGTAATGGATTGAGTTTTGCCTTTGAAGTTATCTTATCGGATTAAGTCTTTAAGGATTTGAGAACACTTGATGTATGTCTTGCATGTGCTTATCTGTGGTGACAATGGGATATTCACGTGATCTACTTGATGTATGTTTTGGTGATCAGGGGGGGGGGGGGGGGGGGGGGGGGGGGGGGGGGGGGGGGGGGGGGGGGGGGGGGGGGGGGGGGGGGGGGGGGGGGGGGGGGGGGGGGGGGGGGGGGGGGGGGGGGGGGGGGGGGGGGGGGGGGGGGGGGGGGGGGGGGGGGGGGGGGGGGGGGGGGGGGGGGGGGGGGGGGGGGGGGGGGGGGGGGGGGGGGGGGGGGGGGGGGGGGGGGGGGGGGGGGGGGGGGGGGGGGGGGGGGGGGGGGGGGGGGGGGGGGGGGGGGGGGGGGGGGGGGGGGGGGGGGGGGGGGGGGGGGGGGGGGGGGGGGGGGGGGGGGGGGGGGGGGGGGGGGGGGGGGGGGGGGGGGGGGGGGGGGGGGGGGGGGGGGGGGGGGGGGGGGGGGGGGGGGGGGGGGGGGGGGGGGGGGGGGGGGGGGGGGGGGGGGGGGGGGGGGGGGGGGGGGGGGGGGGGGGGGGGGGGGGGGGGGGGGGGGGGGGGGGGGGGGGGGGGGGGGGGGGGGGGGGGGGGGGGGGGGGGGGGGGGGGGGGGGGGGGGGGGGGGGGGGGGGGGGGGGGGGGGGGGGGGGGGGGGGGGGGGGGGGGGGGGGGGGGGGGGGGGGGGGGGGGGGGGGGGGGGGGGGGGGGGGGGGGGGGGGGGGGGGGGGGGGGGGGGGGGGGGGGGGGGGGGGGGGCGCCGTTGCCGGGGAGGTGAGTGCTTGAAGGTATATCTTTAGATCTTGCAATTGAATCTTTTAGTTTCTTGTTTTATCACTAGTTTAGTTTATAAAAGAAAATTACAAAAAAAAAAGGAATTGAGGTTGCCTCATATGCTTCATCTTTTTAATGTCTATCGTGAAAATAAGGATTTCAATAATTGTGCCAAAGTGTTAGAAGAAGAATGCAATAAAATGTTTGGCACTAAATTTTTGAATGATGAGCATGATTGCAATGTTGTTAGTATGAACTCTTTGAATACCCATGATGCTAATGGTATGCAAAGCCACAAGCTTGGGGATGCTATGTTTGATGAAGATGATATTTTTAGTCCCCCAAGTTTTGATGAGCAAATTTATTTTGATGATAGCATGCCTCCTATTTATGATGATTATATTGATGAAAGTGGATTTGGAGAGGTCATGACTTTATTTAGTGATGAATCCACTATTTCGGAAGAGGTTCCAATTGATTATGAGAACAAAGTTGCTATCTATGATGATTATTGTGATGACATGTATACTATAACGAATAATGATAACCATGAAACTTGTCATCATGATTTTAATTTTCAATTGGATTATGCCTCACATGATAGTTATTTTGTTGAATTTGCTCCCACTATTATGAATGAGAAGAATTTTGCTTATGTGGAGAGTACTAAAATTTATATGCTTGTGGATCATGAAAAGAATACTTTATGTGATAGTTATATTGTTGAATTCATTCATGATGCTACTAAAAATTATTATGAGGGAGGAATATACGCTTGTAGGAATTGCAATAATATCAAGTTTCCTCTCTATGTGTTGAAAATCTTGAAGTTATGCTTGTTTTGCCTTCCTATGCTAGTTGATTGTTGCTCCCATAAGTTATTTGCTCACAAAATCCCTATGCATAGGAAGTGGGTTAGACTTAAATGTACTAGTCATATGCTTCATGATGCTCCCTTTATGTTTCAATCTTATCTTTTATGTGAGCATCATTGAAATCATCATGCCTAGCTTAAAAGGCATTAAAGAAAACCGTTTGTTGGGAGACAACCCAATATTTACCCCTACTGTTTTTGTGTGTTAACATGATTAATCTACTGTAGTAATCATGTTTTATAGCTTCTTTATCAATAAAGTGCCAAGTAAAGCCTTTGGGATAGTGTGGATGATAGTTGACTTGATTCTGTGCAAAAACAGAAACTTTTGTGCCCAGTCCCAGAATTGTTTAAATTCACTGGAGCGTGAAAAAACTCTGAATTTTTTTAAACAAGATTTAAATACAAATTGTCTACGTTTTAATAATTTTTCAAATTTTTTGGAGTTACAGAAGTATGATTTCAATTCAGATCTTCACAGACTGTTCTGTTTTTGACAGATTCTGTTTTCGATGCAGGAGTTTGCTTGTTTTCTAGTTTCTATGGCTTATATTGCTTAATATAAATTATAGAAATGATAGGGTATAGTAGTAATCATGTGAGAAAAATTATGAATATTGTCTTGACAGTACCAAAGTGAATGATTTGTTTGATTATACTAACGGATCTCACGAAGGTTTTGTTAAGTTTTGTGTGATTGAAGTTTTCAAGTTTTGGGTGAGATATCGATATGAGGAGAATAAGGAGTGACAAGATCCTAAGCTTGGGTATGCCCAAGGCACCCCAAGGTAATATTCAAAGAAGATCCAAGCAACTAAGCTTGGGGATGCCCCGGATGGCATCCCCTCTTTTGTCTCCAACGTTATCGGTAACCTTACTTGAAGCTATATTTTTATTCGTCACATGATATGAGTTTTGCTTGGAGCATCATTTTAATTTATTAGTATTTGCTTGCTGCTATTTAGAATAATGTTTTTCATCTTTTAGTTCAATAAAAGTGTCAAGTATGCCTTTACCATGCTTATTTTGCAAGTCCATATGTTGCTGTTTTGAAAACAGAAAGTTTTCTATCGTTGTCTGAATTCTTCTGGAAAGTCAAAACGTGGTAAGATCTTGAAATTTTTACACAATGAGTAACAACAAATTTTCTACAGGTGGTAATTTTTCAGAATTTTTTTAGTTAAGGAAGTATCAGTACAATTACACTCTTTACAGACTGTCCTGTTTAGACATATTGCTGTTATGTTTGCATTGTTTGCATATGTTTGCTTGTTTAATGATTCTATTTGAGCATAGGAGTATTAAATATGCAGAGGCATTTAGTATGCAATGTCAAATTATAATTTTAGTGATTTTCTACAGTATAGATTGATAAGGTTTTGCATTTGATTTATACTAACTTTTCTCACGAGTTCTTGTTGAGTTTTGTGTGGATGAAGTTTTTAAGATTTAGGGAAACCATCATATAAAAGGAATTAAGCAAACACAAAAGCTCAAGCTTGGGGATGCCCAAGGCATCCCAATATAATATTTCAAGAAGTCTCAAGCATCTAAGCTTGGGGATGCCCCGCTAGGCATCTCACCTTTCTTCGTCAAGAATTATCGGTTAGTATCGGTTGAGCCTAAGTTTTTGCTTCTTCACATGATATGTGCTATCCTTGGAATGTCGTTTTATTTTGTTTTGCTTGCTATTTGAATAAAGTACTTAAGATTTGAAATTTTATTTATGAGAGAGAGTCTTCACATAGCTACTTAATTATTTGACTACTCATTTAATTATTTGACTACTCATTGATCTTGACTTATATTTTTTGGAGTAGTTTGTCATTTACTCGTGTGCTTCACTTATATCCTATGAGTAAATGGTTGAATGAATTGAATATCATAAATCTAAAATTATATATGCTTCATATGCTTATACCATGGGGAGTAATGACTTCACATATAAGAAGTAGAGGTGGTAAATTTATTGAAAGTTAGCAAACACAATATTGGTCACTTGAACAATTCATGAAAGAATATTGAAGGAAGAGAGGTTTCACATATAAATATACTATCTTGGACATCTTTTATGATTGTGAGCCCCATTAATTATTTTCAAACTTGAGCAAATTAGTTGAAGTTGGACAAGGAAGACAATGTAATGAGTTATGCTTGGGTATATTTGTGTAGAAGTTATATTGTTATGGATCCTCCAACATGTGGTGCTTGCTATTTAGAATCTTTTGCTGGCCTAAATTTCTGTACTAAGCGGGAATACTGCTTGTGCATCCAAAATCCTTGAACCAACTTTCTTCCATGAGTGTCCACCATATCTACCTATATGCGGTATTTACCTGCCATTCCAAGTAAATTTGCATGTGCCAAACTATAAACCTTCAAATAATAATATGTTTTGTATGCCCGAATCGCTCATGTAACGCCTAGGGGCTGTCAGTATCTTCCATGCTAGGTGGGTTATTCTCACGATGAGTGGACTCCGCTCATCATTCACGAGAAAATGGCTGGTAATTAGGATGCCCAGTCCTATGATCAAAAGATCAAAAACAAAATCGCAAATAAATCAAACAAAAATCCCCCAGGATTGTTGATAGTTGGACGGTACCCGTTGTTTCGGACAAGCCGTGGAATGTGATTGTTGGTGGAGGGGGAGTAAAATCTTTACCTTTCTGTTTGAGAACCGCCTATAATGTATCTAGTATGGAAGATGTTGGGAACTCTTGGTTGTTATGTTGACAATGAAAGCTTACCTCTTAAAATTATGTTCATCTCTGTTTTAAAAGCTTCGAGCTCTGGCACCTCTGCAAATCCCTGCTTCCCTCTGCGAAGGGCCTATCTTTTACTTTTATGCAAGAGTCAGTAGTATTCCTTCTCATTCCAACCTACTCTTTAGTCGGCAAGCATCATGTGATGGGGAAAGATCTAAGCATATATGGCCATTCAAATATATTTGATCATGAATTATTATTGTTGACAATTATCTATATGATAAATAAGTTGGGAGGCGAAACATTAAGCCCCTATCTTTCTCTGTGTTCGATGGATGCTATTTGTTCTAAAAATATGCTTTGAGTGGTAGCAATCATGGAAGACTATATGATAGCTGAGTATGTGGGATTTGCTAAATCAAAGCTCTTACATAGACCCTTCCTGAAAATAAGATGAATTGTAACTGTTTGATGACTGAGAACCTAGTTTGTTGGTTTTCAAGAAAGTTTATGATCTATGCTTTAACATGTGAATAGCTTGTTACTTGATCATGAGAAGCTTTATGATATGAACTACTGTTATGATATATAATGATGCTAGAAAAAGTGATTGAAATTATCATTGATCAAACTTATGCACTTGCTAGCATTCCACATCAAAAATTCTGTTTTTATCATTTACCTACTCGAGGACGAGCAGGAATTAAGCTTGGGGATGCTTGATACGTCTCCAACGTATCTATAATTTTTTATTGTTCCATGCTATTATATTATCTATCTTGGATGTTTTATATGCATTTATATGCTATTTTATATGATTTTTGGGACTAACCTATTAACCTAGAGCCCAGTGTCAGTTTCTGTTTTTTCCTTGTTTTTGAGCTTTGCAGAAAAGGAATATCAAACGGAGTCCAATTGAGCTAAAAATTTATGGTGATTTTTTATGGACCAGAAGAAGCCCCCGAAGCAAAAGAGTTGGGCCAGAAGAGCCACGAGGCCTCCACAAGGGTGGAGGGCATGCCCTACCCCCCCGGGCGCGCCCTCCATCCTTGTGGTTGACTCGTGGACCCCCCTGACGTGAAACCAACGCCAAAAATTACTATAAATATAGAAACCCCCAGAACATAACCTAGATCAGGAGTTCCGCCGCCGCAAGCCTCTGTAGCCACCAAAAACCAATCAGGACCCTGTTCCGGCACCCTGCCGGAGGGGGAAATCATCACCGGTGGCCATCTTCATCATCCCGGCGCTCTCCATGATGAGGAGGGAGTAGTTCAGCCTCAGGGCTGAGGGTATGTACCAGTAGCTATGTGTTTGATCTCTCTCTCTCTCTCTCTCTCTCGTGTTCTTGATTTGGCACGATCTTGATGTACCGCGAGCTTTGCTATTATAGTTGGATCTTATGATGTTTCTCCCCCTCTACCTTCTTGTAATGGATTGAGTTTTCCCTTTGAAGTTATCTTATCGGATTGAGTCTTTAAGGATTTGAGAACACTTGATGTATGTCTTGCATGTGCTTATCTGTGGTGACAACGGAATATTCACGTGATCTACTTGATGTATGTTTTGGTGATCAACTTGCGGGTTCTGTGACCTTGTGAACTTATGCATAGGGGTTGGCACACATTTTCGTCTTCACTCTCCGGCAGAAACTTTGGGGCACTCTTTGAAGTTCTTTGTGTTGGTTTGAATAGATGAATCTGAGATTGTGTGATGCATATCGTATAATCAAACCCGCGGATACTTGTGGTGACATTGGAGTATCTAGGTGACATTAGGGTTTTGGTTGATGTGTGTATTAAGGTGTTATTTTAGTACGAACTCTAGGGCTGTTTGTGACACTTATAGGAATAGCCCAATAGATCGATCAGAAAGAATAACTTTGAGGTGGTTTCATACCCTACAATAATCTCTTCGTTTGTTCTCTGCTATTAGTGACTTTGGAGTGACTCTTTGTTGCATGTTGAGGGATTGTTATCAGATCTAATTATGTTATCATTGTTGAGAGAACTTGCACTAGTGAAAGTATGAACCCTAGGCCTTGTTTCGAAGCATTGCAATACCGTTTTTGCTCACTTTTATCGCTTGCTACCTTGCTGTTTTTATATTTCCAGATTACAAAAACCTATATCTACCATTCATATTGCACTTGTATCACCATCTCTTCGCCGAACTAGTGCACCTATACAATTTACCATTGTATTGGGTGTGTTGGGGACACAAGAGACTCTTTGTTATTTGGTTGCAGGGTTGTTTGAGAGAGACCATCTTTATCCTACGCCTCCCACGGATTGATAAACCTTAGGTCATCCACTTGAGGGAAATTTGCTACTGTCCTACAAAACTCTGCGCTTAGAGACCCAACACGAGTCTACAAGAAGAAGGTTGCGTAGTAGACATCAATCCGTTCATGAAACACACTCGCATATTAGCTACACCCAATGCTCAAGTACGATCATAGTGCCCCTTAGTTGGTGCTTTATAAGAGAAGATGGAGACTCAAATAAAAATAAAATTACATAAAGTAAATAGAAAGGCCCTTCGCAGAGGGAAGTAGGGATTTATAGAGGTGCCAGAGCTCAAAGCGAAAAAATTAGAGATAAAACATTTTGGGTGGCATGCTTTTCCTGTCAACGAAAACGACCGAGTAATTCCCAACACTTTCCATGCTAGATATATCATAGGCGGTTCCCAAACAGAAAATAAAGTTTATTCCTTTTTTCACCATACTTTCACATTCCACGGCTAACCGAATCCATGGGTGCCGTCCATACCAACACTTTCCAAGGAATTTATTATTTGACAACATAAAGTAAATTCATTTTTCATTTCAGGACTGGGCATTCCTAATACCTTTGCCGTACTCTCGTGCAATGACAAGTGAATAAACACTCATCTTGAGAAGAACACATCTAGCATGAAAAATATTGGCCACCCCCTGCCGCTTCATGAGCGGTACGAGCACACAAAAAGGAAATTTATTTTGAAAATTAGAGATGGACATACAAATTTGCTTAGAATGGCACGGAAATACCGCATATAGGTAGGTATAGTGGACTCATGTGGCAAAACTGGGTTTAAGGATTTTGGATGCACAAGTAGTATTTCTACTTAGTACAAGTGAAGGCTAGCAAAAGATTGAGAAGCATCCAACCAAGAAACGAAAAATCACATAAGCGAGCAAACTAACACCGAATAATGCACCACAAGTAGGATGTAATTTCATTGCATAACTATTGACTTTCGTGCTTGCATAGGGAATCACAATCCTTAACATCAATATTCTTCCTAAAGCATAATTACTCATTAACATGACTCACATATCACTATCATCATATCGCAAAACTATTACAAAGAATCAAGTTTATCTTGTCCAATGATCTTCATGAAAGTTTTTATTATATCCCTCTTGAATATCTATCTCTTTGGGACTAATTTCATATGTTGCTTTTGATAGCTCAAACAAATTTAAGTGAAGAACATGAGCATAAAAATTTTCTTCTTTCAAAATAATATAAGTGAAGCATGAGAGAATTTCTAAA
Organism: Thinopyrum obtusiflorum; assembly: GCA_036873465.1. Taxonomy (NCBI): domain Eukaryota; kingdom Viridiplantae; phylum Streptophyta; class Magnoliopsida; order Poales; family Poaceae; genus Thinopyrum; species Thinopyrum obtusiflorum. The sequence continues at coordinate 33,026 of JAAAWM010011464.1, read as the reverse complement.
AATTACTAACTCTCAAATAAATCTAAGTGAAGCATGAGAGCATTTCTTCAAAAATATTAAAGCACACCGTGCTCAAAAGGATATAAGTGAAGCACTAGAGCAATTCCATAGCTCAAAAAGATAACATATATCACATCATGTCTTGACCATATCACATCACAGCATGCCCTGCAAAAACAAGTTAGACATCCTCTACTTTGTTGTTGCAAGTTTTACGTGGCTGCTATGGGCTTCTAGCAAGAACCGTTCATACCTACGCATCAAAACCACAACAGTGATTTATCAAGTTTGCTGTTTTAACCTTCAAAAAGGACCGGTCGCAGTCAAATTCGATTCAACTAAAGTAGGAGAAACAGACACCCGCCAGCCACCTTTATGCAAAATTAGTTGCATGTCTGTTGGTGGAACCGGTCTCATGAACGTGGTCATGTAAGGTTGGTCCGGGCCGCTTAATCCAACAATACTGCCGAATCAAAATAAGACGTTGGTGGAAAGCAGTATGACGATCGCCACCCACAACTCTTTGTGTTCTACTCGTGCATATCATCTACGCATAGACCTGGCTCGGATGCCACTGTTGGGGAACGTAGCATGCAATTTCAAAATTTTCCTACGCTCACGCAAGATCTATCTAGGAGATGGATAACAACGAGAGGGGGAGAGTGTGTCCACGTACCCTCGTAGACTGAAAGCGGAAGTGTTAGCTTAACGCGGTTGATGTAGTCGAACATCTTCTCGATCCAACCGATCAAGCACCGAACGTACGGCACCTTCGAGTTCTGCACACGTTCAGCTCGATGACGTCCCTCAAACTCTTGATCCAGCAAAGTGTCGAGGGAGAGTTCCGTCAGCACGACGGCGTGGTGACGGTGATGGTGAAGTGATCCGTGCAGGGCTTCGCCTAAGCACGACGTGAATATGACCGGAGGCGTAAACTGTGGAGGGGGGCGCCGCACACGGCTTGGAACAATTGATGTGTGTTAAAGGCGCCCCCACCCCCGTATATAAAGGAGGGAGAGGGGAGGAGGCCGGCCCTAGGCGCGCCCCAAGTAGGAGGAGTCCTACTTGGGCTCCTAGTAGGATTCGCCCCCCCTTCCTTTTATCGGAGGGGAAAAGGGGGAAGGAGAGAGAGAGGGAGAAGGAAAGGGGGCGCCGCCCCCTCCCCTAGTACAATTCGGACTCCTCCCTTGTGGGGGGCGTGCCACCCCTATGTGGGCTGGTGTGCCTCCCTCCTATGGCCCATATGGCCCATATCTTCCCCCGAGGGGTTCCGGTAACCCCCCCGGTACTCCGATATGTACCCGATACAATCCGAAACAGTTTCGGTGTCCGAATACTATCATCCAATATATCAATCTTTACCTCTTGACCATTTCGAGACTCCTCGTCATGTCCGTGATCTCATCCGGGACTCTGAACAACATTCGGTCACCAAATCACATAACTTATAATATAAATCGTCATCGAACGTTGAGCGTGGGGACCCTACGGGTTCGAGAACTATGTAGACATGACCGAGACACCTCTCCGGTCAATAACCAATAGCAGAACCTGGATGCTCATATTGGTTCCTACATATTCTATGAAGATTTTTATCGGTCAAACCGTAATGACAACATACGTAATTCCCTTTGTCATCGGTATGTTACTTGCCCGAGATTCGATCGTCGGTATCTTCATACCTAGTTCAATCTCGTTACCGGCAAGTCTCTTTACTCGTTCCGTAATGCATCATCCCGAAACCAACTCATTAGTCACATTGCTTGCAAGGCTTATCATGATGTGCATTACCGAGAGGGCCCAGAGATACCTCTTCGATACTCTGAGTGACAAATCCTAATCTCGATCTATGCCAACCCAACAAACACCTTCGGAGATACCTGTAGAGCATCTTTAGAATCACCCAGTTACGTTGTGACATTTGATATCACACAAGGCATTCCTCCGGTATTCGGGAGTTGCATAATCTCATAGTCAAAGGAATATGTATAAGTCATGAAGAAAGCAATAGCAATAAAACTTAACGATCATTATGCTAAGCTAAAGGATGGGTCTTGTCCATCACATCATTCTCCTAATGATGTGATCATGTTCATCAAATGACAACACATGTCTATGGTTAGGAAACTTAACCATCTTTGATTAACGAGCTAGTCTAGTAGATGCTTAGTAGGGACACTGTGTTTTGTCTATGTATCCACACATGTATCAAGTTTCCGGTTAATACAATTCTAGCATGAATAATAAACATTTATCATGATATAAGGAAATATAAATAACAACTTTATTATTGCCTCTAGGGCATATTTCCTTCAGTCTCCCGCTTGCACTGGAGTCAATAATCTAGATTACATTGTAATGATTCTAACACCCATGGAGTCTTGGTGCTGATCATGTTTAGCTCGTGGTAGAGGCTTAGTCAATGGGTCTGGCACATTCAGATCCATATGTATTTTGCAAATCTCTATATCTCCCTCCTTGACTTGATCACGGATGGAGTTGAAGCGTCTCTTGATGTGTTTGGTTCTCTTGTGAAATCTGGATTCCTTCGCCAAGGCAATTGCTCCAGTATTGTCACAAAAGATTTTCATTGGACCCAATGCACTAGGTATTACACCTAGATCGGATATGAACTCCTTCATCCAGACTCCTTCATTTGCTGCTTCCGAAGCAGCTATATACTCCGCTTCACACGTAGATCCCGCCATGACGCTTTGCTTGGAACTACACCAACTGACAGCTCCACCATTCAATATAAATACGTATCCGGTTTGTGACTTAGAGTCATCCGGATCGGTGTCAAAACTAGCATCGACGTAACCATTTACAACGAGCTCTTTGTCACCTCCATAAACGAGAAACATATCCTTAGTCCTTTTCAGGTACTTCAGGATGTTCTCGACCACTGTCCAGTGATCCACTCCTGGATTACTTTGGTACCTCCCTGCTAGACTTATAGCAAGGCACACATCAGGTGTGGTACACAGCATTGCATACATGATAGAGCCTATGGCAGAGGCATAGGGAATGACTTTCATTTTCTCTCTATCTTCTGCAGTGGTCGGGCATTGAGTCTGACTCAACTTCACACCTTGTAACACAGGCAAGAACCCTTTCTTTGACCGATCCATTTTGAACTTCTTCAAAACTTTATCAAGGTATGTGCTTTGTGAAAGTCCAATTAAGCGTCTTGATCTATCTCTATAGATCTTGATGCCTAATATATAAGCAGCTTCACCGAGGTCTTTCATTGAAAAACTCTTATTCAAGTATCCTTTTATGCTACCCAGAAATTCTATATCATTTCCAATAAACAATATGTCATCCACATATAATATTAGAAATGCTACAGAGCTCCCACTCACTTTCTTGTAAATACAGGCTTCTCCAAAAGTCTGTATAAAACCATATGCTTTGATCACCTCATCAAAGCGTATATTCCAACTCCGAGATGCTTGCACTAGTCCATAAATGGATCGCTGGAGCTTGCACACTTTGTTAGCACCTTTAGGATCGACAAAACATTCTGGTTGCATCATATACAACTCTTCTTTAAGAAATCCATTAAGGAATGCAATTTTGACGTCCATTTGCCTGATTTCATAATCATAAAATGCGGCAATTGCTAACATGATTTGGATAGACTTAAGCATCGCTACGGGTGAGAAGGTCTCATCATAGTCAACTCCTTGAACTTGTCAAAAACTTTTCGTAACAAGTCGAGCTTTGTAGACAGTAACATTACCATCAGCGTCATTCTTCTTCTTGAAGATCCATTTATTCTCTATGGCTTGCCGATCATCGGGCAAGTCAACCAAAGTCCATACTTTGTTCTCATACGTGGATCCCATCTCAGATTTCATGGCCTCAAGCCATTTCGCGGAATCTGGGCTCATCATCGCTTCCTCATAGTTCCTAGGTTCGTCATGGTCTAGTAACATGAATTCCAGAACAAGATTACCGTACCACTCTGGTGCGGAACGTACTCTGGTTAACCTACGAGGTTCGGTAGTAACTTGATCTGAAGTTTCATGATCATCATCATTAGCTTCCTCACTAATTGGTGTAGGCATCACGGGAACTGATTTCTGTGATGAACTACTTTCCAATTCGAGTGAAGGTACAATTACCTCATCAAGTTCTACTTTCCTCCCACTCACTTCTTTCGAGAGAAACTCCTTCTCTAGAAAGGATCCATTCTTAGCAACAAATATCTTGCCTTCGGATCTGTGATAGAAGGTGTACCCAACAGTTTCTTTTGGGTATCCTATGAAGACGCACTTCTCCGATTTGGGTTCGAGCTTATCAGGCTGAAGCTTTTTCACATAAGCATCGCAACCCCAAAATTTAAGAAACGGCAGCTTTGGTTTCTTGCCAAACCATAGTTCATACAGTGTCATCTCAACGGATTTAGACGGTGCCCTATTTAACGTGAATGCAGCTGTCTCTAATGCATAACCCCAAAACGATAGTGGTAAATCGGTAAGAGACATCACAGATCGCACCATATCTAATAAAGTACGGTTACGATGTTCGGACACACCATTACGCTGTGGTGTTCCAGGTGGCGTGTGTTGTGAAACTATTCCACATTGTTTTAAATGAAGGCCAAACTCGTAACTCAAATATTCACCTCCGCGATCAGATCGTAGAAACTTTATTTTCTTGTTACAATCATTTTCCACTTCACTTTGAAATTCTTTGAACTTTTCAAATGTTTCAGACTTGTGTTTCATTAAGTAGATATACCCATATCTACTCAAATCATCTGTGAAGGTCAGAAAATAATGATACCCGCCGCGAGCCTCAACACTCATCGGACCACATACATCGGTATGTATTATTTCCAATAAGTCAGTGGCTCGCTCCATTGTTCCGGAGAACGGAGTCTTAGTCATCTTGCCCATGAGGCATGGTTCGCAAGCATCAAATGATTCATAATCAAGTGATTCCAAAAGTCCATCCGCATGGAGTTTCTTCATGCTCTTTACACCAATATGACCTAAACGGCAATGCCACAAATATGTTGCACTATCATTATCAACTTTGCATCTTTTGGCATCAGTATTATGAATATGTGTATCACCACGATCGAGATTCAACAAAAATAGACCACTCTTCAAGGGTGCATGACCATAAAAGATATTACTCATATAAATAGAACAACCATTATTCTCTGATTTAAATGAATAACCGTCTCGCATCAAACAAGATCCAGATATAATGTTCATGCTCAACGCTGGCACCAAATAACAATTATTCAGGTCTAAAACTAATCCCGAAGGTAGAGGTAGAGGTAGCGTGCCGACGGCGATCACATCGACCTTGGAACAATTCCCGACGCGCATCGTCACCTCGTCCTTAGCCAATCTTCGTTTAATCCGTAGCCCCTGTTTCGAGTTGCAAATATGAGCAACAGAACTAGTATCAAATACCCAGGTGCTACTACAAGCATTAGTAAGGTACACATCAATAACATGTATATCAAATATACCTTTGTTCACTTTCCATCCTTCTTATCCGCCTAATACTTGGGGTAGTTCCGCTTCCAGTGACCAGTCCCTTTGCAGTAGAAGCACTCAGTTTCAGGCTTGGGTCCAGACTTGGGCTTCTTCCCGGGAGTGACAACTTGCTTGCCATTCTTCTTGAAGTTCCCCTTATTTCCCTTGCCCTTTTCCTTGAAACTAGTGGTCTTGTTAACCATCAACACTTGATGCTCTTTCTTGATTTCTACCTCCGCAGCTTTGAGCATAGCGCAGAGCTCGGGAATTGTCTTATCCATCCCTTGCATATTATAGTTCATCACGAAGCCTTTGTAGCTTGGTGGTAGTGATTGAAGAACTCTGTCAATAACACTATCATCCGAAAGATTAACTTCCAGCTGAGTCAAGTGGTTATGATACCCAGACATTCTGAGTATGTGTTCACTGACAGAACTGTTCTCCTCCATCTTGCAGCTATAGAACTTGTTGGAGACTTCATATCTCTCAACTCGGGCATTTTCTTGAAATATTAACTTCAACTCCTGGAACATCTCATATGGTCCATGACGTTCAAAACGTCTTTGAAGTCCCGATTCTAAGCCGTAGAGCATGGCACACTGAACTATAGAGTAGTCATCAGACCGCGTCTGCCAGACGTTCAAAGCGTCTACATTAGCGGGAGGAGGCTTTTCACCTAGCGGTGCATCAAGGACATAATTCTTATGTGCAGCAATGAGGATAATCCTCAGATCATGGACCCAGTCCGCATCATTGCTACTATCATCTTTCAACTTAGTTTTCTCTGGGAACATATCAAAAATATATAGGAGCTATAACGCGAGCTATTGATATATAACATAGATATGCAAATACTATCAGGACTAAGTTCATGATAAATTAAGTTCAATTAATCATATTACTTAAGAACTCCCACTTAGATAGACATCCCTCGAGTCATCTAAATGATACGTGATCCAAATCAACTAAACCATGTCCGATCATCACGTGAGATGGAGTAGTCTTCAATGGTGAACATCTCTATGTTGATCATATCTACTATATGATTCACCTTCGACCTTTCGGTCTCCAGTGTTCCGAGGCCATGTCTATACATGCTAGGCTCGTCAAGTTTAACCCGAGTATTCCTCATGTGCAAAACTGTCTTGCACCCGTTGTATGTGAATGTAGAGCTTATCACACCCGATCATCACGTGGTGTCTCAGCACGACGAACTGTCGCAACGGTGCATACTCAGGGAGAACACTTATACCTTGAAATTTTGTTAAGGGATCATCTTATAATGCTACTGCCGTACTAAGCAAAATAAGATGCATAATAGATAAACATCACATGCAATCAAAATATGTGACATGATATGGCCATCATCATGTTGTGCCTTTGATCTCCATCTCCAAAGCACCGTCATGATCTCCATCGTCACCAGCTTGACACCTTGATCTCCATCGTAGCGTCGTGGTCGTCTCGCCAGCTATTGCTTCTACAACTATCGCTAACGCATAGTGATAAAGTAAAGCAATTACGTGGCGTTTGCATTTCATACAATAAAGAGACAACCATAAGGCTCCTGCCGGTTGTCAGTGACTTTTACAAAACATGATCATCTCATACAATAACATATATCACATCATGTCTTGACCATATCACATCACAGCATGCCCTGCAAAAACAAGTTAGACGTCCTCTACTTTGTTGTTGCAAGTTTTACATGGCTGCTATGGCCTTCTAGCAAGAACCGTTCATACCTACGCATCAAAACCACAACGGTGATTTACCAAGTTTGCTGTTTTAACCTTCAACAAGGAATGATCATAGTCGAATTCGATTCAACTAAATTAGGAGAAACAGACACCCGCCAGCCACCTTTATGCAAAATTAGTTACATGTCTGTCGGTGGAACCGGTCTCATGAACGTGGTCATGTAAGGTTGGTCCGGGCCGCTTAATCCAACAATACCGCCGAATCAAAATAAGACGTTGGTGGTAAGCAGTATGACGATCACCGCCCACAACTCTTTGTGTTCTACTCGTGCATATCATCTACGCATAGACCTGGCTCGGATGCCACTGTTGGGGAACGTAGCATGCAATTTCAAAATTTTCCTACGCTCACGCAAGATCTATCTAGGGGATGCATAGCAACGAGAGGGGGAGAGTGTGTCCACGTACCCTCGTAGACCGAAAGCGGAAGCGTTAGCTTAACGCGGTTGATGTAGTCGAACATCTTCTCGATCCAACCGATCAAGCACCGAACGTACGGCACCTCCGAGTTCTGCACACGTTCAGCTCGATGACGTCCCTCGAACTCTTGATCCAGCAAAGTGTCGAGGGAGAGTTCCGTCAGCACGACGGCGTGGTGACTGTGATGGTGAAGTGATCTGCGCAGGGCTTCGCCTAAGCACTACGTGAATATGACCGGAGGCGTAAACTGTGGAGGGGGGCGCCGCACACGGCTTGGAACAATTGATGTGTGTTAGAGGCGCCCCCACCCCCGTATATAAAGGAGGGAGAGGGGAGGAGGCCGGCCCTAGGTGTGCCCCAAGTAGGGGTCCTACTTGGGCTCCTAGTAGGATTCGCCCCCCTTCCTTTTGTCGGAGGGGAAAGGGGGAAGGAGAGAGAGAGGGAGAAGGAAAGGGGGGCGCCGCCCCCTCCCCTAGTCCGGTAACCCCCCCGTTCTCCGATATGTACCCGATACAATCCAAAACACTTCCGGTGTCCGAATACTATCATCCAATATATCAATCTTTACCTCTCGACCATTTCGAGACTCCTCGTCATGTCTGTGATCTCATCTGGGACTCCAAACAACATTCGGTCACCAAATCACATAACTTATAATACAAATCATCATTGAACGTTAAGCGTGCGGACCATACGGGTTCGAGAACTATGTAGACATGGCCGAGACACCTCTCCGGTCAATAACCAATAGCGGAACCTGGATGCTCATATTGGTTCCTACATATTCTACAAAGATCTTTATCGGTCAAACCGTAATGACAACATACTTAATTCCCTTTGTCATCGGTATGTTACTTGCCCGAGATTCAATCGTCGGTATCTTCATACCTAGTTCAATCTCATTGCCGGCAAGTCTCTTTACTCGTTCCGTAATGCATCATCCCGAAACTAACTCATTAGTCACATTGCTTGCAAGGCTTATCATGATGTGCATTACCGAGAGGGCCCAGAGATACCTCTCCAATACTCGGAGTGACAAATCCTAATCTCGATCCATGCCAACCCAACAAACACCTTCGGAGATACCTGTAGAGCATCTTTATAATCACCCAGTTACGTTGTGACGTTTGATAGCACACAAGGCCTTCCTCCGGTATTCGGGAGTTGCATAATCTCATAGTCAAAGGAATATGTATAAGTCATGAAGAAAGCAATAGCAATAAAACTTAACGATCATTATGCTAAGCTAACGGATGGGTCTTGTCCATCACATCATTCTCCTAATGATGTGATCCCATTCATCAAATGACAACACATGTCTATGGTTAGGAAACTTAACCATCTTTGATTAACGAGCTAGTCTAGTAGAGGCTTACTAGGGACACTGTGTTTTGTCTATGTATCCACACATGTATCAAGTTTCCGGTTAATACAATTCTAGCATGAATAATAAACATTTATCATGATATAAGGAAATATAAATAACAACTTTATTATTGCCTCTAGGGCATATTTCCTTCATCTAATTCCAACTTTTCTTCAAAAGCTTTCATCATAGCATCAATAATATGTTTAGTAAAAGTTTTATTTTGTTCATAAGCATGGGGTGAATTAATCATGGATTGCAACAAAGAAATACAATCAATCAAAGAACAACTATGAAATACAATCAATCAAAGAACAACTATCATAATTAAAGTCATTGTAATCCAAAAGAGTGGGCACATCGCTAGTTAAAGTTTTGACCTCTCCAAACCCATTTTTATCAATTTTCTCAACAAGATTTTCACCCTCCGAATCATTGGGACGCCTTCTAGCTAAAGTTGACTCTTCTCCAGTCCCTTTATCATCAATTTTAATCTTACTAAACAAGGAATCAATAGAGGAAACACCAATCACTTTAAGATCTTCATCACTTTTATGAAAGCAATCACTAGAAAACGCTTTAAAAAAATCTCTTTTAGCTCTAAGCATAGCGGTTCTTTTCTTACTTTCATCCATAGAAACATATAAGGCTTTAATTGATTCCTCAACCTTAGGCACAAAAACTTTCATCTTGAGATTTTCTACATCATGAGAAATTCAATCAATACTTCTAGACATATCATCAATCTTATTCAACTTTTCTTCTATCGTAGCATTGAAAACCTTTTGAGTGTTAATAAATTCTTTAATATTATTCTCAAGATCAGAGGTTTTCCTATTATTATTGTAAGAAGGATTACCATAGGAATTACCATAATTATTAGAGGAATTACTAGGAAAAGTCCTTGGATTAAAATTACCTGTATAAGCATTGTTATTGAAATTGTTTCGCGAGATAAAATTCACATCTACGGCATCACTATTTTGTTCAATCAAAGTAGACAAGGGCAATCATTAAAATTAATAGGAGCACTTTTATTAGCAACCAATTTCATAAGAGCATCAACTTTTTCACTCAAAGTACTAATTTCTTCAACCGAATTAATTTTTTTACTAGTAGGTGCCCTTTCGGTATGCCATTGTGAATAATTTGCCATAATATTGTCTAGCAATTTAGTAGCTTCACCCAAAGTAATTTCCATAAAAGTACCCCCCACGGCGGAATCTAAAAGATTTCTAGAGACAAAATTCAATCCCGCATAAAAATTTTGTATGATCATACAAAGATTTAAACCATGAGTAGGACAATTTCTTAGCATCAATTTCATTCTTTCCAAGATTGTGCAACATGTTCATGCTCAAGTTGCTTAAAGTTCATAATTTGGGTCCTAAGAGAAATAATTTTTGCGGGTGGAAAATACTTAGTAATAAAAGCATCTTTGCACTTATCCCAAGAATCGATACTATTGCGAGGCAAAGAAGAAAACCAAATTTTTGCATGATCTCGCAAAGAAAACATGAATAATTTCAACTTCACAATATCATTGTCCACATCTTTTTTCTTTTGCATATCGCATAATTCTACGAATGTGTTAAGATGGGATGCGGCATCCTCATTCGGAGTACCGGAAAATTGATCTTTAATAACGAGATTCAACAATGCGGCATTAATATCACAAGACTTCGCACTAGTGGCGGGAGGAGCAATCGGAGTGCTAATAAAATCATTGTTGTTGGTATTGAAGAAATCACACAACTTGGTGTTCTCTTGAGTCATCGTGACTACGCCAACAAGATTGCACTCAAAAACAGATCTGACAAGAAAAGACGAACAAAAAAGAGGGCGAAAAAAATGATAAATGGCTGTGAAGTGGGGGATATGAAAACGAGAGGCAAATGGCAAATAATATAAATTGCAAGGAGATGAGATGTGAGATTAGGAACCTGATAGATGTTGATGATGTCTCCCCGGCAACGGCGCCAGAAATTCCTTTTGATGCGGCTTGAACTACGTCGGTATTTTCCCAAAGTGGAAGGGATGATGCAGTACAGCTACGGTAGGCATTTTCCTCAGTGATGAGACCAAAGTTATCGAACCGGTAGGAGAACCAAGCAATACTATGTAAACGGTATCTGCACACAAAGAACAAATACTTGGAACCGGACATGTTAAAGGGGTTGTCAATCCCTTTCAGGTACGATAAATACCTGCACAATCCACGGGTGCCGTCCATACCAACATTTTCCAAGGAATTTATTATTCGACAACATAAAGTAAATTCATTTTTCATTTCAGGACTGGGCATCCCTAATACCTTTGCCGTACTCTCGTGCAATGACAAGTGAATAAACACTCATCTTGAGAATAACACATCTAGCATGGAAAATATTGGCCACCCCCTGCCGCTTCATGAGTGGTACGAGCACCCAAAAAGGAAATTTATTTTGAAAATTAGAGATGGACATACAAATTTGCTTAGAATGGCACGAAAATACCGCATATAGGTAGGTATAGTGGACTCATGTGGCAAAACTGGGTTCAAGGATTTTGGATGCACAAGTAGTATTTCTACTTAGTACAAGTGAAGGCTAGCAAAAGATTGAGAAGCATCCAACCAAGAAACGAAAAATCACATAAGCGAGCATTAAGCATAACTAACATCGAATAATGCACCACAAGTAGGATGTAATTTCATTGCATAACTATTGACTTTCGTGCTTGCATAGGGAATCATAATCCTTAACATCAACATTCTTACTAAAGCATAATTACTCATTAACATGACTCACATATCACTATCATCATATCGCAAAACTATTACAAAGAATCAAGTTTATCTTGTCCAATGATCTTCATGAAATTTTTTATTATATCCCTCTTGAATATCTATCACTTTGGGACTAATTTCATATGTTGCTTTTGATAGCTCAAACAAATTTAAGTGAAGAACACGAGCATAAAAAATTTCTTCTCTCAAAATAATATAAGTGAAGCATGAGAGAATTTATAAAAATTATTAACTCTCAAATAAATCTAAGTGAAGCATGAGAGCATTTCTTCAAAAATATTAAAGCACACAATGCTCAAAAAGATATAAGTGAAGCACTAGAGCAATTCCATAGCTCAAAAAGATTTAGGTGAAGCACATGGAGCAATTCTAGCAAAATTTTGGCTCTCTCAAATAGGTGTGTTCAGCAAGGATATTTGACACAAAATAAGAAGCAAAACAAGCAAAGACTAATATAATACATGACGCTCCAAGCAAAACTCATGATATGTGACGAATAAAAATATAGTTCCAAGTAAAATACCGATGGTCGTTAGAAGAAAGAGGGGATGCCACTCGGGGGCATCCCCAAGCTTAGTTGCTTGTTTCTCTTTGGATAATGGCTTGGGGTGCCATGGGGCATCCCCAGGCTTAGGCTCTTCTTACTCCTTATTCCTTCATCCATCGTGGTCTCACCCAAAACTTGAAAACTTCAATCACACAAAACTCAACAAAACCTTCGTGAGATCCATTAGTATAAGAAAACCAATCTTTACTTTAAGTACTGTAGAAAACCCATTCAAATTTTGTTATTGCATTATATCTACTGTATTCTAACTTTACCATGGCTCATACCCCCCGATACAAACCATAGATTCATAAAAAAAATCACACAATGCAAAGAAAACAGAATCTGTCAAAAACAGAACAGTCTGTAAAGATGCGAATTGTTCTCATACTTATGTAACCCAAAAATTCTGAAAAATTAGGACAACAGAGGAATTTTAAACAATTATTTGTCGTCGCTTCTGTGATTTTAAACAATTATTTTACTGGACGCAAAAGTTTCTGTTTTCCAACAAGATCAAATCAACTATCACCAAAGCTATCCCAAAGGCTTTACTTGGCACAAACACTAATTAAAACATAAAAAAAACAATCATAACAGTAGCATAATTGTGCAAACACTCAAGAACAGAAAGAAAAAGACAAAAATAAATTTTATTTATTGGGTTGCCTCCCAACAAGTGCTATCGTTTTACGCCCCTAGCTAGGCATAAAGCAAAGATCTAAGTGTTGTCATCTTTAGTTTCCAACTCCTCAATCAAACACTTAGAATTCTTCGAAGATTTAGCGTACAAATTTTTGATAACAATACTGCTAGGAACAAGTTTGAAGAAATCACTCTTGCAAGTAGGGTCCTTTATCACTTCAACAAAATCGGGGTGAATACTAATCATCTTAAGATCTTCTTTGTTATTATTAGAAGTTGCACCCTTGTTCTTAGGGATTTGATTAATCTTACCAACTTTTACGGGAGTTTTTTCAATAGTTTTAGCAGAAGCAAAAGCAGAGCTCAAATTACTAAAAATTTCTTCCAACTTATCAATCCGAGAGGGACTTTCTTCGATTCTTTCGTGAACTACGGTTCCCTTTTCTTTTAGCAACTTAAAAACCTCTCCTGCTTTTGACCCAATTTTACTAGCAAGATTATGCATCTTTTTATCCAAGTTCTCAAGATGTTCTTCAGTAAGCATTTTCTTTTCAATAGCATCTAGCCTTTCCATAACATGTTCGAGAGTTAAAGTTGTTTCATTAATCATAAGAGGTGGTGATCCCACTAAATTTCCCATAGCATTAAAAGCATCTAGAGAGGGACACATCAAGAAAATTCCCACCAGTAATCGTATCAAGGACGAATCTATACCAAGTAGTGATGCCCACATAAAAACAGCAAAGAAGAACAACGGTAAATTGCGTACGAATAGATCTATTATGAGCATTGCAAATTCTATACCAAGCATCTTTTAAATTCTTCCCTCCCCTTTGTTTGAAATTAAGAACCTCGTTCTCGGGGGTGCACGCAATAGAGGAAGAACTATCCATAACGACAAAAGTAATGAGTAAAATTGCACACAAAAAACAGATCTGACGAGAAAACGGCGAACGAAAAAGGGGGCGAATAAAACGGCAAATGGTTGTGAAGTGGGGGAGATAAAAACGAGAGGCAAATGGCAAATATGTAAATTGCAAGGAGATGAGATTTGTGATTAGGAACCTGATAGATGTTGATGATGTCTCCCCGGCAACGGCGCCAGAAATTCCTTTTGATGCGGCTTGAACTACGTCGATATTTCCCCAAAGAGGAAGGGATGATGCAGCACAGCTATGGTAGGTATTTCCCTCAGTGATGAGACCAAGGTTATCGAACCAGTAGGAGAACCAAGGAACACTATGTAAACGGTACCTGCACACAAAGAACAAATACTTGCAACCCGACGTGTTAAAGGGATTGTCAATCCCTTTAGGGTAACGGTACCAGAAATTGTCAAGTTGACGGGAGAAAGTTGTAATAGATTGACAGATGCAAATAAAAGCAAATAAAATTCAGCGAGGTATTTTTGGGTTTTTGATAATATAGATCTGAAAATAAAAATGGCAAATAAAAGAAAAGGCAAATAGCAATATAGATATGAAAATATATGATGAGAAAATAGACCCGGGGGTCGTAGATTTCACTAGTGGCTTCTCTCGAGAAAAATAGCATACGGTGGGTAAACAAATTACTGTTGAGCAATTGATAAAACTTCAAATAATTATGACGATATCCAGGCAATGATCATTATATAGGCATCACGTCCAAAATTAGTAAACCGACTCCTGCCTGTATCTATTACTATTACTCCACACATCGACCGCTATCCAGCATGCATCTAGTGTATTAAGTTCATGGAAAAGCGGAGTAATGCAATAAGAACGATGACATGATGTAGACAAGATCTATTCATGTAGGAATAGACCCCATCTTGTTATCCTTAATAGCAACGATACATACGTGTTATTTCTCCTTCTGTCACTGGGATTGAGCACCGTAAGATCGAACCCATCACAAAGCATATCTTCCCATGGCAAGAAAAATCGATCTAGTCGGCCTAACTAAACCAAAGATTCGAAAAAGAAATACGAGGCTATAAGTAATCATGCATATAAGAGATCAAAAGACTCAAATAATTTTCATGGATAAAAACATAGATCAGATCATAAACTCAAAATTCATCGGATCCCAACAAACACACCGCAAAAAGAGTTACATCAAATAGATCTCCAAGAGACCATTGTATTGAGAATCAAAAGAGAGAGGAAGCCATCTAGCTGCTAACTACGGACCCAAAGGTCTACAATAAACTACTCACGCATCATCGGAGAGGCACCAATGAGGATGATGAACACCTTCGTGATGGTGTCTAGATTGGATCTGTGGTTTCTGGAACTTGCGGCAGCTGGAATTGTGTTTCATTGACTCCCCTGGGGTTTTTGGATTTTTGGGGTATTTATAGAGCAAAGAGGCGGTGCAGGAGGCGGCCGAGGTGGGCACAACCCACCAGGGCGCGCCTGGGCCCCCAGGCGCGCCCAGGTGGGTTGTGCTCCCCTCGAAGCCCCCCTCTTGTACTTCCTTAGCCCATCGTGTGTATTCTGGTCCAAAAGAAATCTCCAAAAAGTTTCGCTGCGTTTGGACTCCCTTTGGTATTGATTTTCTGCGATGTAAAAAACAAGCAAAAAACAACAACTAGCACTGGGCACTATGTCAATAGGTTAGTCCCAAAAAATGATATAAAGTTGCTATAAAATAATTGTAAAACATTCAAGATTGATAATATAACAGCATGAAACAATAAAAAATTATAGATACGTTGGAGACGTATCATATATCCGCCCTTAGCAATAGAATCAAACAAGGCAGGTGCAGGCAACGGAATAATATCACGCGTATTCACACTGAAAACCAGGTTGTAAGGAACATTGTTAATAGTGTCCTCGCCATCAATAAACTGATGAGCTACCATCGCCTGGCAATCTAGGTAAATCTTAGGCAAACGATAATCATGATGGCGAATCTGAATGTTAAAATGACTTGCTAAACGAGTCGCATAAATACCACCATGAATTTTACCCTTGGATCTGTTAAGGTGCAGGCGACGTGCAATGATAGCCCCAAGGCTATAGCTGTTATCGTCGTAAAGTGCGCAACGTAAGATGGCGTAGTCCGGAGCACAGAGTGCACCGACCTTCTCTCTAGCAATTAAGCACTTAGCAATAAATAGAGCAAAATAATACACAGCAGGGAACTGCAAACTAGTAGCGGTGACACTCGACACACCTCTCTTATCCCCCACTGACAGAGTACGATAAAAGCCTTCAAACTCTGCAGGCCTAGGCTCTCCTATTTCCCCGTCAGAAGGGATCAAGCATACATCGCAAAAATCAGTGAGTGGCATCTGACGGGTTTCAGCATATAAATTAAACTGCACCTCAGGGGGTTATTCCTACTCAGAAAATGAAAACTTTGCACAAAGGAATTTGTAAGGAGATGGTATTGTTCACACTCAGCTGTGATGAAGTCGGTGAGACCAGCATTAGCCGCAAATTGTGCGTCAGTCCGGGTTAGTTTCATTCAAATCATGCAAATTAGAGTCCAAAACAAGAGTAAAAGCGTTAGGAAAAGTAGATATGACGGAGACGTATCAACGTGGCGCCGGACTGGGTCCGCAACGACCCAGACCTCGCCGTCGTGTGGGCGCTCGACCGCTCCGTGACACCGCGGAGACGGCCGCCAGGCGTCGCCGCCGCCTTGACGGAGTGGTCGCTTAGTGACTGCTCCTCCAACGCCGGTCGCGGCAAGGCCGCCGCCAGGGCTCCGAAGGCCACGTCAGCAGCGACTGCGGTAGCACTTCGCACAGCGCGGCAGGAGATGGACCGGCTCCTCCGCGAGCGGCAGGCAGCAGTCGGACAAGTCCGCCACGGCCCTCCGGCACCGTACCGTCGCCGGAGGGACCACGACCACGACGACACCGACGGAGACGGCGATGCACCAGGGCAGGGGGCCACGCGTATGAGGTGATCGTCCGGTATAGGGTTTAGATTTTTTTCTAGTTATTTTAGCCCAACGGTCGAAATATCGATCTTTTTACATAAATTATATCCAAATTTGAATAAAATCCGTCCGGTTTAATCGAATTTCGTGAGGTTGGCTTGGATTGTAGGCCAAATGCATGCGGCTAACATTGAATGTCGGTCTATCGCATCCGGGTCCGTGGACTGGTCATCTTATGCGCGGAGGGACGCGGAAGAAAATTTACAGGTTCCCGTTCAAGATGCCCTATGGTCATTCGAGCGACATGACTTTGTGTGAGACAGGTCCGTCACACTTCACAGGTGTAAATGTCACTGGCCGGTTGCAGAGCACAGCACGTGCTAGTTAGGATACGTGGTGCTCGGATTTGATCGAAAAGGCGAAGGGACCAGCTCGCTCGTACCATCGGTGGTCACTGCTATTTAGTGCAAAAATACAAGACGGCACTGCAGACATCAATCCCGTGGATATTTCCATACGCCAGCACATGCATGCATGCATGCATGGCTTATCCGGCACACACGCTCGAGGTGTTGGGTTCCTGCGGTGCAGGATTTAAGGCTACTCATTCATAGTGGGAGTAACATATACTAGTATCATGCATATGATAATAATATATAATGCTATCTTCATAGTGCATAGTATTATAAATTAGTATCATAGATGATCATATTTATTACCATGCAAGACACAAAGTAGCATAGCATTTAACATGATACGGTATCTACCTATGTTACTCTAACCCTCTCTCTTATTTAATTATGTGCCACATAAGCATGTTTGCTAGTCCCAAGTGCATGTTACCGGTTATGTTACCCCACTATGGCCAGCCTAACAGGTCCAGGGAGGATTGCTTGCTTTGCTTGCGAACCGGAGCACTGCTCTTCCAGTCAATCGGATATCGTACTCAGCTTCGCCTTCGCTTGCGCGCTGATCCTGTCAAGCCATCAATGGAGGGGAGATCATATTCGACTTGCGTTCCTCAGCTGAGTAGCTGGCTGTCTGTCTGGCGATGCGTCGAGGTCGACGTGCGCGCCACCGCTGTCTACATCCCCGACAGAGTGGACGTGCAACCGCCACCTCAGGCCCTGCCAATCCGATGTACCACTGGCTGTTATCCTAGCGCTGATCTCCTCCGTACGTATTTACACTTATAAAACTGAACTTCTCAATGGCAGCAGGGTTGAGGAGTTGCGTCGTTTCCGCTCTTCCTTTCTTTCTTTTCTTCCTTGTGTTGCTGTCGCGGATGCGCTCCGCATTGTTGACTGGCCCGGGGAGTCTCTTGCGCTGCACTCCACGACTGGGCTGGGCTGGGCTGGGCTGGGCTGGGCTGGGGCTAACCACGGAGCGTCACGTACACAGACGCTGACGGCGGCGTGGGACGATTCCGTCAGGTCCTAGCTGCACATGGAGTCGGTTGTCGCCGCCGGGGTCGGGGATCAGGAGGTGATCGTCGCCAGCGGTGATCTGTCTCGCTCGTAGAGTCGGAGCCACGCTGTGTCCATGGCTGTGACAAGATTTCGATCGCGTCGGTGGAGCGATCGAGAACGTGAGATTTGGACGAACAATAAAGGACAAGTCAGCGATCCAGCTACAGCAACATGGCGGCCATGATTGGCCATGCATTCACTTGGCGATGGCCACATGGCACACATGATAAGCAGTCATTGACTGTATGCAACACCTAGTCACATGCTCCAAGAAACCAGGTTGCCCCGCATCCACCCGCCGAGCCGCACATCACATGGCCCCAGCCACCGCCGGAATTGATGTGTGAAGTCGCCGTTCAAGTTAATGTCGAGAGCGATCCCGAAGCAGGCTTGATAGAAATATGCATGAAGTCAAGTAAGTACGGTCTCCAACTTGCATCCACGTTCAGCGTTTTTGGATTGGGATTTGCCTCACACGCATCACGCGAAACTCCACCGAACGAATATGCGATGGATTCGGCAGCGATCCTGCCTCTTTCCGCCCCAAAAAAAAAAGAAAGAAAGAGAAAGGCGAGCCTGAGAAAGAATATGCGTTGGATTTGTAATATACGCATGTAGGAGTATGTCGCTGAGCCTGCCAAAGCCGAAGAAAATTTCCCGTCTCCCTCTCGCAGTTATTCCGGCGACACCACCGTCGTTCTCGATCGTCTGGGCATCACGAAATGCAGGTGGCGACGATGGTCCAGCGGAGATCTTTTTGGGCTCGCTTGCCGTCCCACGGTCCCGGCGATCCCCCGCTCGCTGTCGTTGAGCACCGTCCTTCCCTGGTTCCGCCATTCCGGGCCTGTCTGGCCAGACAAATTTGTACTACCAGGATGCAAATTCACAAATCGCTTCGCTTGTCAGATTCCAAAATAAAATAATAATAATAATATAAGTAAAACAACCATGCGCCACCCGTTGCTGTGAACAGATAGACTCGATCCAAGAGGGTGTGGAGTGTAGCGCGGACGTCGCTGTTTGTGGTCGCTTCGGTCGTACGACGTCGCGCTCCCGGCCGAAGCGCCTACAATATCGTTGAGGACGAAACGAGGTGAGCATGAGCAGGGGACGCGGCCGGCCAGGAGGATCGATCAACAATGCATGGCTCTACTTTGGAGTTTGGCTTCGTCGTGGCACCAACGTGACAGCGTGTTTTCGGTCGTACGCAAGGCGCCGTGACGTGCGAGCATGTTGCGCGGTACGCTTGTACGGCACCAAGGGGTCGGCACGGATCCCTCTGAAAAAGACTCGACGACACTCCCAGCTGGCACTACGAGTTTTGTGTGATCACGTCCGTTCATGGCTCGGGGAAAATCACATGCTGCTGGTCAATCGGTATTACTCTCCACAAGCCCATCATTTTACAAACTAATTGTTCTTTTATGACCTCCTTTCTTGGAAACGATTATTTGGACAGGTCTCCTCTAGTTGATCTTAAGATGGAAGCATTGAAAATTTCTAGGTTGATGACAAGATTCAAGATTAACAGAAGGACCAATACGGTGGCGCATGAGATTGCTAAGTTCAGTTTTGTTAATAGGTCTGATGGTGTGCTCCTTTAATAGTGTTTACCCTCCGTGGCTGAATTTATAATAGACGATTGTATGAACGTTTTCAGTTAATTAATATATGGGAGAGGTTTTTAAAAAAATGAGGAAAAAAGATAGTAATTTTTTTGAGTGGTAAAAAAAAGGCTAAGGTAGAAAAATATGGTAATGGATGTGGGGAAATAGGGGCATTTTCGCTAGGAAAGATGAACGGGGAAAGCCCAAGTTCATGGTAGCCCATGGGAGCCCACTGTTTACTCAAACTCTGTACGAACCGAAAGAGTGGCCCGTCAGAAGATTGATTCTCAAAAAACAAAAATCAGAAGATGGAGCCAACTGAACTCCTCGATACATGCGAGGGAATGTACGTGAACCGCAAGGAATTCAGTCCCAATTAATCTCGCCGCCGCCGCCGCCGCCGCGCGTGCTCGCCCTTCCTCGAAACCGGCTTCTACTGGCCGGACACCCGCCGCTCATGCTCCATCAGATCGATCGACGGCGACAATGAAGCGACCGTTTCTGAATCTGGTTCTGGGCAGCCACAAGACCGGATCTTTCGCGCTACGCCGCATCAAGACGGCGAGCTTCTTCCACCCAAAGAGGCAGAGCGGATGCCCAACGCCGGCGGCGGTGGAACTTGCCGAGCTGCCTGAACCCACGCTGTCCTTCGGCGCTCCTCCCTGCCCGGAGGAGGGCCGCGCCGGGACCGGGAGGATGACGATGCGGTTCATGCCCCTCGGCAGCAGCGCGGACAAGATCGTCAGCACGGACCAGGACGGCAACGTTCTGCTGTACGACGCCTGCGTGAACAAGGTGCGCTCCATGCCCAGGCTCACCGGGCGGATGCGGAGCCCCATCCCCATCCCCATCGCCGCCGGCGACGCCCTCTACCTCATCGAGGCGTGTCCCCGCAAGACCGACGCCGATCAGCCCCATCAGTGCAGCTTCAAGGCCCTCATCCACGGCGAACCGCCCGAGGGCGTCAGCGGTTCGCCGGGGTGGCACTGGCACACGCTCACGCCGCCTCCCTACGTGGAGGACTCCCGCTACGAACTCAAGAACGGGCCCTCCTCCGGCGGATGCAGGATCGCCTCCTGGGCGGTGGTCGGCGACAGCATCTGGATATACCACGACCACAAAAGCACCTACTCCTTCGACACGACTAGCCGCGAGTGGAGCTACGCCGGCGGCCGGATCGGGAACATGCTGGGCCGCGCCGAGCATGTCCCCGAGCGCGACTGCTTGTTCGGCTTCCGCTTTGTTTCCAGTTGTCACGCCCTCGCCCTCCCCTACGGCGATGACGGACAATGAGTCGCAGGTCAACGCGTCACCGCCAAGTGGACCTGCGAATGAAGATGGGCCTACTGGACAGACACACAGTGGGGAAGGAGGGTGACTGGTTGAGCTTGTGTTTGGGCTGAGTCCCACCTGTAACGCGTGTGATGCTGAGTTAAATAGCCAGGAACCCCATGTATGCAACGATGCGAAATATTATGAAATGAGTTATTTCCTCATCCCCTTTTCTCTGAGCTCTCCCACCTACTCTTCTTCTTCTTCGATCCCCTTCCAGAAATTCCTCAATTCTCTGCGATCCCCTGTCGATCCGATCCGGGTCACCACAATTGGTAATCAGAGCCTGCGATTGCTCCGCTCGCGCTCTCAATTCGAGATCAATCCGTAAAATTCCACCGCAAAAGGTGCTTTGATTTGCTTCGGCTCATCGGCACAAAAATCCTTAGCGGGGTTGGATTCGATTCAGGAGAGCTGCGACGGCGCCGTCAAAGACTACGAAGCCCTCGGCGCAGACTGAAATTTTGTTGGGTGCGATGGAGAAGGTGCAGGCGACCTTGGACGAGCTCCTGACCCGCTTCACCGCCATGGATAGCAGCGTCAAGACCGTCTCCGAGGAGGTCACCAGCCTGCGCAAGCAGGTAGAGGAGTTTGGCGACGAGATGGACCACATCAAGCGTCGCGTCAACGACACCGGCAAGTCGACCCCATCGTCGTCCTCCGCGCCGCATCAGGAGACCGCTCCGCCGCCTACGAACAAGGGCAACAGAGTGCCGCTACTCGCGAACACTTACCCACCGCTGCTTGGAGCTTCTCAACAACAGCCGTCCGGATTTCACACCGCGCCGTCCTTACCACATGAGCAGGACGTGCAGCCCACCCTCCACGCCCAAGCAGATCAGGAGGTGTACCGGCCGCGTCAACCGCGCCATGATTTTCCGCGTTTCCATGGTGAGATGCCCCTGCTCTGGATAGATCAGTGCTTGACTTATTTTGAGATGTATCGAGTTCCTGTTCACCATTGGGTCAGTACTGCTACTCTGTATTTGGACGGATTGGCCGCAATGTGGTTTCAGGCATATAAGCGACTGCATCGCCATCTCACTTGGGATGAATTCACGGGCGCAATGGTGACTGAATTTGGGCAGGATGAATATGATGGTCAGATGACCAAACTCTTTCAGTTAAAACAGTCTGCATCAGTCGCTGAATACAAGGCCCAGTTCGAAGAATGTATGTACCATCTGCTTTCCCTCGACCCAGCGATGAGCACTCGTTGGTTCGTCACCCAGTTTCTTTTCGGACTACGGGATGATCTCCGAGGAGCTGTGAGACTGCAGGCTCCTACTAGTGTCACTCGGGCTGCAGCTTTGGCAAAAATCCAGGAAGAAGAAGTGGAACACATCCGACCCAGAAATCGTCCAGCAGCTCCAACAAAACATCCACCACCACCTGTAGCAAATGTGGTGCATACACAAGCTATGGGCCGTACAGAATTGCCTCGCCGCCAGGGCAATGATGATTTTAACAGGGAACGGCAGATCCGTGATTTTCGGCGTGCCAATGGTCTTTGTTTTAAGTGTGGTGATAAGTATTCCAAGGAACACCAATGCAAGCGCTCGGGACAATTGTTAACCATAGAAGTGGGCGAATTTGGTGAAGTACTTTCAGAGGATGCAATCCATGCTTTGGACTTATTGGAAGAACATACCGTCGACACAACTTGCTGTCAGCTATCAGTACATGCTCTGGCAGGAACAGAAGCTCCAGAAACTGTTCGAATTCGAGCCCTCGTGGGCAATCAAGTTATGCTACTCCTCATTGACTCTGGTAGTACACACACATTTGTGAATAAAGCATTTGCAGAGAGAGCTGGTTGTACTATGATTGCAGCTCCAGCCATCCCTGTGAAAGTAGCAAATGGTCAACTTCTGCAGTCGGATTCTCAGGTGATGGGACTGCGGTGGTGGACACAGGGGCATAATTTCCAAACTGACATGAGAGTGTTGGAATTAGGAGCGTATGATGCTGTGCTCGGGATGGACTGGCTGGAGAAATTCAGTCCTATGTCATGCCATTGGGGCCAGAAAACCTTGACATTCGAATATGAGGGAAAACCTGTTACATTGCAGGGAGTGTGTACTAAGCCTCAAGATACATTACAGGAGTTATCTCATGAACAATTGGTCAAGTGGATTAAGGGCAATGAAGTGTGGGCTATGGCTGTTTTGGACCCAGTTACACCACATGTACAATCAACAGAAGACCTGCTGTCTCCGGACCTGCAGAACTTGCTAACTGAATTCTCTGACGTTTTCGACACGCCCAAGTCATTGCCTCCTCAAAGGGCTCTGGATCATGCCATCACTCTCGAACCTGATGCCAAACCAATCAATTCTCGTCCATATCGATATTCGCCTCTGCAAAAAGACGAAATCGAAAGACAAGTGGCTGAGATGTTGGAAGCTGGTGTTATTGCACCCAGTATGAGTCCTTTTGCAGCACCTGTGCTCCTGGTCAGGAAGAAAGACGGAACATGGAGGTTCTGCGTCGATTACCGCAAACTTAATGCATTAACAGTGAAGAATAAATTTCCCTTGCCAGTGGTTGATGAGCTTTTGGATGAATTAGCTGGCACCAAATTCTTTTCTAAGCTGGATCTCCGTGCGGGGTACCATCAAATTCGGATGAGGCCAGAGGATGAAGAAAAAACTGCATTCAAAACGCATCACGGACATTTCCATTTCCGTGTGATGCCATTTGGATTGACTAACGCACCAGCAACTTTTCAATGCATCATGAATTCTATTTTTGCTCCGTATCTACGCAAGTTCGTCATCATCTTTCTCGATGACATCCTGGTTTACAGTGCAACTTGGGCTGATCACCTACAACATTTGCGAACTGTGCTGGAAACATTGAGACAAACGAAATTCCTAGCCAAGCTGTCCAAATGTTCCTTTGGTCAGAGCAGTATTCAATACCTCGGACACATTATCTCGGATCAGGGAGTTGCTACAGATCCAGAAAAGACACGGGTTATGGAACAATGGCCCCTTCCCACCTCAACCACTGAACTCCGTGGATTTTTAGGTCTAACCGGCTATTATCGCAAGTTTGTTCAACACTATAGCTTGATCTCCAAACCCCTAACACAGTTGTTAACAAAGAAAGGATTTGAGTGGAATGACCAAGCCACCAGTGCCTTTACAGCACTCAAAACAGCGATGTTACAAACTCCAGTCCTGGCACTGCCGGACTTCACAGTGCCTTTCACAGTGGAAACAGATGCATGTGACACCGGTGTGGGAGCTGTGCTCATGCAACGTGGCCATCCGATTGCCTATATGAGTAAGGCTTTGGGAGCCGCCAATAGTAAATTATCGATCTACGAGAAAGAGTTCTTAGCAGTAATCATGGCTGTGGATAAATGGCGTCAGTATTTACAAAGGGGGCCCTTCCAGATCTTGACTGACCATAAGAGTTTGTGTAGCCTGCAAGATCAACAGCTCACAACTGAACTACAGAGGAAAGCCATGTCTAAGCTAGTTGGGCTACAATTTCACATCAAGTATAAACGCGGAATGGATAATGGAGCCGCGGATTCACTGTCTCGCGTTGGTCATTTGCTAGCAGTGCAGACTATTTCTACTTGTCAACCTAATTGGATCCAGGAAGTTTTAAACTCTTATGTCACTGATGCGGTTGCTTCTCAGCTACTTAGAGAACTGTTGATCCATTCTCCTTCAGAAAAAGGGTACAGTTTGCACAAAGGGTTGATATATTTCAATGGCCGTCTGTATGTGGGCAATAATTCGGCACTTCAGACTAAAATTACTTCAGCCATGCATGATAGTGCTGTTGGGGGTCATTCAGGTATCCATGCTACTTATCAACGCATTAAACAACTATATTTCTGGCCAGGCATGAAAGTAGATGTGGAAACATATGTGAGACAATGCTGTGTCTGTCAGCAAGCAAAACACCCACACACCAAGCCAGCGGGCCTGCTTCAGCCATTACCCCCACCGACTCGCCCTTGGGCTGAGCTAACGATGGATTTTATCGAAGGTCTTCCAGTGTCTGAAGGTGCCGATTCAATTTTAGTAGTGGTCGACAGATTGACGAAGTATGCACACTTCCTGCCACTACGTCATCCATTCTCTGCCACTTCCGTGTCCAAGATTTTCATTGATAACATTGTGAAGTTACATGGGGTACCGCAAATGATCATTTCTGATCGTGACAAAATCTTCACCAGTCACTTCTGGAAGAATTTGTTTAAGTCCTTGAGCATTGAGTTGCGCTATAGCACGGCTTATCATCCGCAAACCGACGGGCAAAGCGAGCGGGTGAATCAGTGTGTGGAACAATATTTGAGGTGTGCAGTTCAGGATAATCCCAAGCACTGGCGTCGCTGGATTCCTATGGCTGAATTTTGGTATAACTCCAGCCATCATACAGCTCTGGGTTGTTCACCATTTCAAGCTCTCTATCATACAAAACCAAATTTTGGAGGTATGCCTAACTTGGTTGCTGCTTCTGAATCGCCTGCTCATGACGTCTTACTGGATTATCAAGTTCAAACTGAATTATTACGTGCGCAACTGATTCGTGCCCAGCATCGTATGAAAAGTTATGCAGACAAAAATCGTATAGAGCGTCAGTTTCAGGTAGGGGATAAGGTGTTGTTGAAATTACAACCATATGCTCAACAAACTGTGGTAAATCGCCCATACCCCAAGCTGTCATACAAGTACTTCGGGCCATATCCTGTGTTGGAGCGCATTGGCGAAGTTGCGTACAAGCTCCAGTTGCCGGATTCTGCTCAGGTTCATCCAGTGTTTCACGTCTCTCAACTGAAACCCTATACAGAAAACTACTCTCCTGTGTACAGCCATCTACCTGAGGTGCCTGACCTGACGGCTGTCATGCCGGTTCCAGTGGCGATTTTGGATCGTCGCCTGGTACGCAAAGGCAATTCTTCTTCACCGCAAGTGCTCATCCAGTGGGCTCATGTTCCACCTGACTGTGCGACATGGGAGGACTACTACGTGCTAAAGCAACGTTATCCTGCTGCTTCTCTCTGGGAGGATGAGCAAGCTCAAGGGGGGGACAGTGTCACGCCCTCGCCCTCCCCTACGGCGATGACGGACAATGAGTCGCAGGTCAACGCGTCACCGCCAAGTGGACCTGCGAATGAAGATGGGCCTACTGGACAGACACACAGTGGGGAAGGAGGGTGACTGGTTGAGCTTGTGTTTGGGCTGAGTCCCACCTGTAACGCGTGTGATGCTGAGTTAAATAACCAGGAACCCCATGTATGCAACGATGCGAAATATTATGAAATGAGTTATTTCCTCATCCCCTTTTCTCTGAGCTCTCCCACCTACTCTTCTTCTTCTTCGATCCCCTTCCAGAAATTCCTCAATTCTCTGCGATCCCCTATCGATCCGATCCGGGTCACCACACCAGTGGAGACAACCAGCTGTTCTGCACCTCGGACCCCAGGGAGCGGTCGACGCTGCAGGATAGCGACAGCGTCTGGGAAGAAGAAGCGCCCGAGGAGGAGCCCCGCGGCTGGTCGCCGGACTTTGCGAGGGCGCCCGGGGACTGGCACTCCCACCACCTTGTGCACCTGGGCTCCGGCAGGTTCTGCACCGCCAGGTTTTACGACCGCGCAGGGGAGAGATTTGCCGTCTTCGCCGGCGTGGAGGTCGACCGGGGTCTCAACATGGTCAAGCACAAATCGCTGCAGTACAACTTGGACGATGAGCCGCTCCACTGGGTATTTTAGGGGTTGGACACCGTACGTGTCGTCCGCGGCAGTCATCTTATCAACAGAAAGAATAAAATATTAAAAAAATGGAATAGTAGAAGCAATTGGTAGTTTGAACGGAAAAATTACAAAGTCTTGATAGTGGGGCATGTGTGATAAATAGGTTGCAGAGTAGATTGCGGATGAGCTATACAGGAAGTGTCCCACGCTTCTCTTGATTCTGATTTGGTTAATTTGATAGTTCTAACTAATTTTTTCTCCTTTGTATTTTTTCAAATCATGCATTCTCGATTTTCTAATCTGCGGTTGTTCAATAAGATGTTCTTTCTTTCCCGCAAAAAAAAAGAGATGTTCTTGATTCTAGTACTTTCTCCGTCCCGAAATTCTTGTCGCACTGGCGTTTTTGCAATTTACTCCTCGTTGTTTTCCCGACAAAACCCGCGGTCCTCGTCGTTCTCCTCACTCTCCTCTGATGCCGGCCGATTTGCTCGCCTCCTCCCTCAGCTTCGCCCCCGTCGCCTTGCTCCCCCAACCCACGCCGCCGCCGCCCCACACCGTCGCTGCCTTGATTCTGCCCCGCCGCCCCAAGCCGCAGCCACGTTCCCCTCCGCCCTCCGCCCGCAGAGGAACCTGAAGGTTCAATTTTTGGGAGGCGACCGCCCAACGCCCGCTCTCTTTCCGCCTGTGCCCGTCGTCGACCATGAAGCTAGCCCCCCACCATGGATGCCGTCGACCTGAGCACTGGGAAGCACGGGTGCCCCTTTTCCACTCCCAAGGTGAAGCACGGGTACCCCTTTTCATCTAGCCGGAGCACTACGCGGCTGCACCAAGGAACCCGCCGGAGTCAAAGGTCTCCTTTCCCCCCTTCTCATCCCTTCGATCTCTTGCAATTTCTTCTTCATCTTCTTGGATTGGTTTACTAGAAACAGAACACAACTAAACGGTAGATGATTACTATCAAATCCCCATTTATTGATAATTTCTTCTTCACTGATTTCAATCTAGGGTTGCATGGTGGCGTTCGAGGCGAGGGACAAGCCATCAGGTTGAGAGTATCTCTAGTCTCTAGGAGGGCATGCACCATGTTAAACCTCAACTTGCAGAGTTGTTGTTTCCAGTTAACTGAAATTACACCAAAGAATTTCAGTTAAAAAATGTCCTCTTGCCTGAACCTGAACTGAAGTTGTCCCGCTAAAAGATGTTTTACCATACTCTGAACTTGAACTGATCCTGAACTAAAACTGATGGATGTTTAGCATTTTCTGCTGCAGGATTGGCTAAATAGTGCTGAGATGGATGGAAGAACCTGTTTGCTGTGCCTCTTTTCGAAAAAAAAGTTTGTTGTTCCTGCACTCAACGGTTAGGCAGGGTCAGGGTGGATGGATAGATTGTGTGAGATGATGAAAACCGACGATTGGGCGTGTGTGGTGGCCGTGTTTGTGCTCGGAAAGGGGGACAGTTCAAGGACAGGCCCTTCAAGCATCATGTGGACACTTGCCTGTTTGTGTTGCAATCATTTTAAAATAGATTGTCATTTTAAACTGAATATTCAGTCATCTCTGAATGTTGAATGTTTTGGTCAATGTCATGCTGCTCCATTTCTTGATTTTACATTGACAGAGTAGAGTGGATCTTTGTGAAGGAAATATGCCCTAGAGGCAATAATAAAGTTGTTATTTTATATTTCCTTATTCATGATAAAGGTTTATTATTCATGCTAGAATTGTATTGATCGGAAACCTTAATACATGTGTGAATACATAAACAAACAACGTGTCTCTAGTGAGCCTCTACTAGACTAGCTCGTTGATCAAAGATGGTTAAGGTTTCCTAACCATGGACATGAGTTGTCATTTGATAACGGGATCACATCATTAGGAGAATGATGTGATGGACAAGACCCATCCGTTAGCTTAGCATAATGATCGTTCAGTTTTATTGCTATTGTTTTCTTCATGTCAAATACATATTCCTTCGACTATGAGATTATGCAACTCCCGGATACCGGAGGAATGCCTTGTGTGCTATCAAACGTCACAACGTAACTGGGTGATTATAAAGATGCTCTACAGGTATCTCCGAAGGTGTTTGTTGAGTTGGCATAGATCGAGATTAGGATTTGTCACTCCGAATATCGGAGAGGTATCTCTGGGCCCTCTTGGTAATACACATCATAAGCTTGCAAGCAAACGACTAATGAGTTAGTCACGAGGTGATGTATTACGGAACGAGTAAAGAGACTTGCCGCTAGGTATGAAGATACCAACGATCGAATCTCGGGCAAGTAACATACCGATAGACAAAGGGAATTACGTATGTTGTCATAACGGTTCGACCGATAAAGATCTTCGTAGAATATGTAGGAGCCAATATGGGCATCCAGGTTTCGCTATTGGTTATTGACCGGAGAGGTGTCTCGGTCATGTCTACATAGTTCTCGAACCCGTAGGGTCCGCACGCTTAATGTTCGATGACGATATAATATTATATGAGTTATGTGATTTGGTGACCGAATGTTGTTCGGAGTCCCAGATGAGATCACGAACATGACGAGGAGTCTCGAAATGGTCGAGAGGTAAAGATTGATATATAGGACGATGGTATTCGGACACCGGAAGTGTTTCGGGGGTACCGGGTACTTATCGGGTCACCGGAAGGGGTTCCGGGCACCCCCAACAAAAGATATGGGCCTTATGGGCCAAGAGGGGAAATGCACCAGCCACAAGGGGCTGATGCGCCCCCCATATGGGCCGGCCTAGGAGGAGAAGGAAAGAGGGGAAGGGAAACGAAAGAGTGGAATAGGATTCCCCCTTGCTTCCCTCTCCCCCCCTCTTTCCTTCCCCCTCCGACAAACATGGCAGGGGACGGCCAAGGGGAGGACCCCAAGTAGGATTCGGCCTACTTGGAGCGCCTCCTGGCAGCCTACCCTCTCCCTCCCACCTATATATATGCGGGGGGGGGGGGGGGGGGGGGGGGGGGGGGGGGGCGCCCTAGCACACTCCAGACAATTGCCTAGCCGTGTGCGGCGCCCCCTCCACCGTTTACACCCCCGGTCATATTTTCGTAGTGCTTAGGCGAAGCCCTACAGAGATCATTTCACCATCACCGTCACCACGCCGTCGTGCTGACGGAACTCATCTACTACCTCAACGTCTTGCTGGATCAAGAAGGCGAGGGACGTCACCGAGCTGAACGTGTGCAGAACACGGAGGTGCCGTGCATTTGGTACTTGATCGGTTGAAGCACGAAGAAGTTCGACTACATCAACCGCGTTGTGAAACGCTTCTGCTTACGGTCTATGAGGGTACATAGACACACTCTCCACCTCGTTGCTATGCATCTCCATGGATAGATCATTGTGTGTGCGTTGAATTTTTTTTGTTTTTCCATGCAACGTTTCCCAGTAGTGATATCAGAGCCAGGTTTATGCGTAGATGATATGCACGAGTAGAACACAAAGAGTTGTGGGCGGTGATAATCATACTGCTTACCACCAACGTCTTATTTTGATTCAGCGGTATTGTGGGATGAAGCGGCCCGGACCAACCTTACATGTCCACGCACATGAGACCGGTTCCACCGACTGACATGCAACTAGTTTTGTATAAAGGTGGCTGGCGGGTGTCTGTTTCTCCTACTTTAGTTGAATCGAATTTGACTGCTGCCGGTCCTTGAAGAAGGTTAAAACCGTAAACTTGACGAAACACCGTTGTGGTTTTTGCCGTAGGTAAGTACGGTTCTTGCTAGAAACCCGTAGCAGCCACGTAAAACTTGCAACAATAAAGTAGAGGACGTCCAACTTGTTTTTGCATGGTATGTTGTGATGTGATATGGTCAAGACATGATGAGATATACGTTATTGTATGAGATGATCATGTTTTGTAAGATATCTGGCAACCGGCAGGAGCCTTATGGTTGTCTCTTTATTATATGAAATGCAAACGCCATGTAATTGCTTTACTTTATCACTATGCGTTAGCGATAGTTGTAGAAGCAATAGTTGGAGAGACGACCACGACGCTACGATGGAGATCAAGATGTCGAGCTGGTGACGATGGAGATCATGATGATGCTTTGGAGATAGAGATCAAAAGCACGAGATGATGATGGCCATATCATGTCACATATTTTGATTGCATGTGATGTTTATCTTTTATGCATCATATTTTGCTTAGTACGGCGGTAGCATTATAAGATGATCCCTTCACTAAATTTAAAGGTAAAAGTGTTCTCCCTGAGTACGCACCGTTGCTACAGTTCGTCGTGTTGAGACACCACGTGATGATCGGGTGTGATAGACTCTACGTTCACATACAACGGGTGCAAGACAGTTTTGCACATGCGGAATACTTGGGTTAAACTTGACGAGCCTAGCATGTACAGACATGGCCTCTGAACTCCGGAGACCGAAAGGTCGAACGTGAATCATAGAGTAGATATGATCAACATAGAGATGTTCACCATTGATGACTACCCCATCTCACATGATGATCGGACATGGGTTAGTTGATTTGGATCACGTATCACTTAGATGACTTGAGGGATGTCTATTTAAGTGGGAGTTCTTAAGTAATTTGATTAATTGAACTTAATTTATCATGAACTTAGTCCTGATAGTATTTGCATATCTATGTTGTAGATCAATGGCCCGTGCTACCGTTCCCCTGAATTTTAATGTGTTCCTTGAGAAAACTAAGTTGAAAGATGATGGTAGCAACTACATGGACTGGGTCCGTAACTTGAGGATTATCCTCATTGCTGCACAGAAGAATTATGTCCTTGATGCACCGCTAGGTGAAAGGCCTGCTGCAGGAGCAGATGCTGATGTTTTCAATGTCTGGCAAGCTCGATCTGATGACTACTCGATAGTTCATTGTGCCATGCTTTACGACTTAGAACCGGGACTTCAAAGATGTTTTGAACATCATGGAGCATATGAGATGTTCCAAGAGTTGAAGTTAATATTTCAAGCAAATGCCCGGGTTGAGAGATATGAAGTCTCAAACAAGTTCTATAGCTGCAAGATGGAGGAGAACAGTTCTGTCAGTGAACACATGCTCAAAATGTCTGGGGTATTATAATCACTTGACTCAGCTGGGAGTTGATCTTCTAGTTGATTGTGTCATTGACAGAGTTCTTCAATCACTGCCACCAAGCTACAAAGGCTTCGTGATGAACTATAATATGCAAGGGATGAACAAGACAATTCCCGAGCTCTTCCCAATGCTTAAAGCCGCGGAGGTAGAAATCAAGAAGGAGCATCAAGTGTTGATGGTTAACAAGACCACTAGTTTCAAGAAAAAGGGCAAGGGAAAGAAAGGGAACTTCAAAAAGAATGGCAAGCAAGTTGCTACTCCCGGGAAGAAGCCCAAAGTTGGACACCACTAGTTTCAAGAAAAAGGGTAAAGGGAAGAAGGGGAACTTCAAGAAGAATAGCAAGCAAGTTGCTACACCCGGGAAGAAGCCCAAGTCTGGACCTAAGCCTGAAACTGAGTGCTTCTACTGCAAAGGGACTGGTCACTGGAAGCGGAACTACCCCAAGTATTTGGCGGATAAGAAGGATGGCAAAGTGAAAGGTATATTTGATATACATGTTATTGATGTGTACCTTACTAATGCTTGTAGTAGCACCTGGGTATTTGATACTGGTTCTGTTGCTCATATTTGCAACTCAAAACAGGAGCTACGGATTAAACGAAGATTGGCTAAGGATGAGGTGACGATGCGCGTGGGAAATGGTTCCAAAGTCGATGTGATCGCCGTCGGCACGCTACCTCTACATCTACCTTCGGGATTAGTTTTAGACCTAAATAATTGTTATTTGGTGCTAGCGTTGAGCATGAACATTATATCTGGATCTTGTTTGATGCGAGACGGTTATTCATTTAAATCAGAGAATAACGGTTGTTCTATTTATATGAGTAATATCTTTTATGGTCTTGCACCCTTGAGGAGTGGTCTATTTTTGTTGAATCTCGACTGTAGTGATACAC